>LOND01001198.1:13386-27267 GCA_014220965.1 Paragonimus kellicotti | reverse complement strand
GTGTGCTTGCGAGTATTACTGTCGAGACCACTTGCGGCGGCGTATTTGCCCCGCTGCGTCATTTGACCTTGGTCACCGCAACAAGCTAACCCGGACGCGCATGTCACTAACCGTGGATGCGTCCGAGAAAAATCCATTCCACTGATGTGATGTTTATAGACAAGTGAAAGTGTAAACCTTACGTGAAAAGTACAAGTTGATTTGTATCCACTTTTAAGAAGTCTGTACTGCCAAACGCGGCATTGTTGAGTTTCGCAGCGAAATATCTCCTCAAACCGAGTTACTTTACTTCCGCTTTAGCAAATGGACAATTTCGATGCGACCTACAGTGCCGTCGTGCAATGTGTTGACGATTTTCTAGAAAAGCACTTCCGTCCATTTGAAGGCATTGAGACGATTGCTACCCATGGGGGTTATGATCCACGAAGTGTACCGGAAATCGGCTGTCCAGTCATCCCACCAATTACGATGTCAACAACTTTTCAACAGAGTTCTCCAGGAATAGCGAAGGTGAGTGATTATGATATAACTATCCTCATCTTCTTTAGTACGATTACTCAAGAGCTGGCAATTTTTCTAGAGAATGTTTAGAAAAATGTATTGCACAACTTGAAGCTGGAGATCATTGTTCCGTGTACAGTTCTGGGCTTGCATGTTTGGCAGCAATAACTCAACTTTTATCATCCGGTGATCACATAATTGCGTCCGATGATATGTATGGCGGTGAGTTACGACATCCCCCGAATTATACTTTAACATTTTTGTGAACCAAATGTCTCCAAAACTGGATGGATCTTTCACAGTGTGTTTGACTAGTTTTACCGTTACGTAATTATCACTTTCCCCATCTACTTTTGGGTTGTCCCATTGTTTTATTATAAACTAAAATAACTTAAGTTCTCACAGTTCTACTTTAGAGATGAGGGAGTACAGATCATAATGCTTCATAATACAAACCCTCGAATCAGGACTCAACGACCGGTTTCATGCTTGTTTAGACTCATCATGCAGAGATAGGCTGTATGAGAGGATGAACCAGTAATGCATCACTTTACGAGCCCAAACGTTTGACCACATCGCCATCACTTCTGTGGACATTGTCTCTTATTGGTGAATTCGTATAATGATTCTCGCATCGAAGACGATAGCACTTTGAAGCCGTAAAATAGGAGACAAGATTTGTTTACTTCACCTCGTTATATACTGATATACTGTTGCATGCAAACCAAGTGCCAATAGTGGCGATAATTGAGTAACGTAGCCGAAGTTGTTTCTAAAGTACGTCAGACATTCATTTACCATTCAATGTAATGTAAATTTCATCACTGATGGAAAATACTATATATATATATATATAATGTGTCCACGCAGTCCACGATTTAGACACATTTGCTTCGTTTCGTTGTTTACACAAACGAGTAATAATCAGGTGGTGACCGTTTTGGTGAATCTTCCATAGCTTTTGCTCGAATTAGCGAGTAATTTCCACTGATCTGCGATGCCGGTGTGAAACTTCACTTTGCTTTTTTTAAATCATGAATATAATCCATTATGTTTTTAATCAGTGCATAGTTGTGGAGAACAGGTGACTCATCTAATTCCCATTTTTACGGTCATTTCTAACTCAGATATGACGACCCATGTGATACTGCTTCAGAGCTATATTTATAAGTGGTTTTCAACGTTAGATGGTCCGCACCATTAAGTTGAACTTCACCTCCGAGACGCCTGAAACGTAGAACATTATATTCTCCTTGGAAAAACGTGTCACTTTCAAATCACTGGCCAGATATTATTACTATTGATATTTTTATTATTATGGCTGCGTGGTTCTTATTTGATTTCACATCAATGCGGGCTTTTAACGGAGTCGTTTGGAAAATTTATAGTACGCCTCTTGTTTCTCATAATCGAAATGGTCGAGTGGAAGTAGTTCGTGTTTTAAACTACCTGACGGCCGTCTGATTTTACTCCGCGCTACTGATAATTAATAGGCAGCCGTGATCGCTAAAACGACGAATTCGCATGCAAGACCCATTTTCTGTGTTCACTCGTTAGGCTAACTACAACACAGTAAATTTGAAAATACTTGTCAACGTGAGTAAGAAAAACGGCCGTTTGTGGTTGCGGTCTGTACTGTTGTTGTTGTTGTTGTTGTTGTTGTTGTGTGTGTGTGTGTGTGTGTTGAGTTGTGACGACAATGGGAGGCGAACGGAAACCCTTAAACAACTGGGCTGCAAGGTAGGTTGTTTCAACTGGCTTTCTGAGTGTTCTTGTTGTAAGTTCATCGGTAGGATTTACTGAGCGTTTCAGCTCACTACTTAACCGCCCGTGGTCGATCGAATTCATAAGTTGAAACATTGGTTGCGTAACTACTTTCATATACGCAGTCCGAAATCTCTATTTACCGCTTTTGCTATTCACCCTGGTCACCATGTTTATGCTCATTGTGTCGCAGTTGGCTTGATGAGCATACACAAAAGTAAGCCTTGTTCGTTGCATTGCTGTTCTCATGAATTCAGCAAATAGTTTAGAACGTGTGAAGCGATCCAACAATCGTAAGTAATCTGTTAGTTTTTTAAATGAGGCTTAGTGTTTTCTTGTTGATACTGATTCATTAGTATTGCGTTGTTTTCGTTACTTTGTGTACAGTCAATTTGTCTTAGTTGTAACTACCCGCTAGCAGTAAAAGTTGACTAACACTCAAACATAGGTCTTTCGGTCCCCCTTGGTTTATTATTTAAGTATTTAATGAAGCGCATGAACAGCAGTCCGTAAAAGTTGGTTGCAAATGTCTACCGTACTTCAAGAGTTCACCACAGGTTTCTATTACGCTAGAGGTGGAAGCCGGATGTTTTACTTGAGGTTTTAGTGCACGTATATCATTCGCCTGATGTGAAGCTACAATTTTTCTGTTCACAAATTATGTCTTCCATAACTATCCCGATGCATATTGATTGTTTGGAAGCCCTAATGGAAATTTACGTCAGCTTTTTCCACATATACCATACGTATTGTTCATGTCTAACAGGATTATTAATATACTTCATTCGCCTTCGAGAGATAAGTTTCCAGCTTTTTTTTCTTGCTCAGATCTTCAGCAAATTGGGGATATTTAAGTGTGTCTGGTTCACAAAATGAATTGTCATGCTCCCTTTCGAAATCAGCCCATGAGATGGACAGAAAATCCATTTCTTTTTCTCTCACATCATTATGCTCCTGATAGCTAGCTGTATAGTTTGTAAACGCTAAACGCACTAAATGGTAGAGAATAAGTAGCGGGAAAATAGGTATTAGGATGTTTGTGACGTACTTCTGAGCTTCCGAACAGTTAGTCCCACGTCTATTATGCGAACAAATATTATTGGTGTCATTACAGTTTAATCACTTTAATGATACACAACTATCCACATTGTAGGCTGGGTCTGTGAGTTATAGTTCATTGTTAAACGAAAGTGGCGACAACTTCGTAAAAACCTCAAACTAAGTTCACGAAATGTCTGGAGAGGATACTAGTTTGTTATTGTACTAAATGCAGCCTTTTAAACAATATGTCGGCTCATCAAACGAAGTTCGGTTTACGTGGATTGCACGCCATTAAGTCTGTGGAACCTAATGATAATTATGCCAATTCTCGATTACTCTATCTGATCTAGACATAAGAGCCTGATCAAGAGTTGATGATAGGCATACTAGGGGGCACCGAAACCTAATTGTCACTACGGGCGCCAGTTAATTTTTTGTCACAACTAATAAGCCCATGTAATACTTTCTCAGTGATTTTTTAAAATAAATTTCCGACTGTGACAGTGTTAAACAGCATCTGTCGGAGTTTCACTGTTGCCGTTTAAGTTCATTTAACGCTCTTATGGTCTGTATTTATTGCCACTTCCAAAAGCCAATATGCACCACGTTTGACGATATAAGGTTCACTTACCTTAGTCAGTGATGGTGGTTCAATCGACAGCTAGAAACCGTGATAAAGCAGAATGGTTATCCATTGGAAACTGTAACTAAACGAACCGTTTAAGTTACTGTAATAAAAAACAGTATTATTTGAGTCTACCTGTTTTCTGCTCTTTTGCAGTGGAGGCCAGCTAGATGAAACCATTTTGCTGTCCTTCGAACGAAGTAGAACCCATTGTCAACTTTTCCCGCCAGACGATAAGTACGCAAGAAGCAGTCGATTGATTTTTACTCATAGGTATTGGCTCAGGCTGAAGAACATCACTTATACCCGTCAGGACAGATAGATAGAACCGAAACACTAAACAAACACGAATTTCGTAATAAAAAGGGTGGTGGATATGCACCTAATCATTTTTGGTTTCATCTGCTAAGTTTATTAAATTCCGTTAAAAGAAAAGGAAAACATGTTGACTTATTCTTATCAGTCGCCACCGTCAAACCGGCAAATTGTGTACTCGATAACATCAGATGAGCGAACCAGTTAAAATGATTTCCAGCTCTCGAGCAGTAATACAACAGTTGTTCAGTGCCATGCAGTTATATCGTGTTAGCTACTCCTGTATACGCAAAACTGGCCGCTGTTGCTTGCTGAGTATTGTCACAGTCATTGCTAGCAGATTTGGGTTTGACTACCTAACAATGTCGCAAACGACTTGACCGAGACAACTAGGTGGCCAATGGCTGAGATGCTTGCAGGAGCACGTGGATATATTCATTGAAATCGAATTGCAATTAAATAGATTGACTGAAATCTAGGCCTGTCGGTTGCCATCCGGTCAACTACTCACACATTGTTTACTGACACAACGAATTATCACAATCAGAGAAGGCTAAGCTTTTGAGATTCATTGTGACTAAACAGTAGGAAGCCGATTTTGTGAGTTTTCATCCGATTGATCAACGCTGGTTGATCTCCGTACTTAAAACTGTGGGTATCGTCCGCATTCGAATACTTGGCTTTTGTTTTTGACAGCATTATGACTTTACTGCACATGAATGTCTTACAGAATACTCTCTATCCCCATCGTTTTCTCCTACCTAATGATGAGTGATCACTAGCAGCCAGAGAAATTCGCATGTAAAAGATATGCTTAGCTGTTCGGAGGCCATTAACATTTCTGACTCCGGTGAAATTTCCTAATCTTGAAGTGGAATAACTTGCTTCCTTTCATTGCGGGCTTGTTGCGCACGAACGTTGGATTTTCTTTTTTCTCAGTGATTTTGGGTAACTGTCAGCGTCTTATTTTAGAAGTGTCATCTATTCTACAAGTTAGGACGTCCTGCAAAAGTTTAGTGCTAAAAGGCCGACGCAGTTTGGTTAGCAGCCTTTTGAAGTGTATGCTTTGTCCATCTTCATGCCACTACTCAACTGCATACTATCGTGATCGACATCTAACTTTCGTGTGTACACATTTGGATTCTACCCTACATTTGCTATTCAGCAAAGAGTCTGTCCACCAGAGTTTGTAAAACCATTGTGCTGTAGTTTTTCCTATTTGTGGTTGAACTAATATCAAACATAACTGACTGGCTGTTGTCTTTTCGTTGACAGGAAAGGTATTATTAGATCGTTCACTGAGTGACGAGAAGTTAGCCGAGGGTAATGGGATTTTGAATAAGTCCAGCACCATTTAGTGACACAATTTTTACATTTGTTCCTGAAAGGAGTTCACAATGACATTAAACGTTCCTCGGATTAAAATCAGCTGATCTCTTACCAACGCTTGCCTAATGCCTATCAGTCGCGCATTACGAGGTTCCCACTGGATGATTTACTCCGTAACTGTTCACACATTGTGCTTTACTTAGCCCGCTTATCAGACGTAGACTATGAAACCTGCTCATCACTTTTCTTTTTCTGACAGAATTTATAAGTTTCCCAGTCATCTATAAAGTGCTTCACTCGTCCGTTAGAATCGAATAAAGAAGATAATCTGATTGCTTATTTTACTTAAAGGCAGAAAGTTGGTTATATGTCTTGACGGTACGATGAAATGGTTTGTCTGTTGTACGTCGGCATGTGTAGGTTTGTGCACCGCTTCCAAAGCCAACTATATCCCAAAACAATATATAATTTGTCTCAAAATTTCATGGCTACACAACCTCATCCTGGTAAGACTTTAAATGCTAAATATTTTCTTAAGTAAAATTTGGACTAAAGCAATGTCTCTTTAAACGGATAGGCATATACTGCACACTGCTGAAACGGAAACGCTGTCTCCCCAAATCTCGTTCAGAGTAGTAGCAGCCAATCTCTCCACTCTCAAACATGTGAGGCAGTCATTAGTTCCATTCCGTACTTATCGCGACACACTTTCCAAACTGCATACGGTGGTTCTCACCCTAGGGGGACTACTGAGGAGGCCGAACAAACGTGGTCTCCTTCAGAAAGATGGTCTTTCACACGGGGGGACAACCCACCTCGTGTATCGACGGTACACAGGGGGTTAATTCCCAAAATCCCAATAACGCGGTAGTTGACACGCACCAGGCCGAATTCCGAGTTGATTTTGCAAAGACACTGTGTAATTATTACCACTGGTTTGTCCAACACGAACTACAGGTTGCTTTGGATGAATAAAAGTGGTCAAAATACCACTTTCTCATAGTCTTTACGTGAAGTACTGAAGTAAGAGTTGAGTGATGTCCGTATTCCTCTACTAGTCCGTGGCTTAAAGTTTAATACACCGTCAGAAGTGATATAAACTGATGGGACGATCGTCATGGTCTATTTGTAGAGGGGATGAAGCAAACCCACGGCTAAGATTGTGATTTCTGGTTACATTTGGAAGTTGCTTTTCATAAAATGCTAACCTGCTCCAAAAGCTCCGTCAGACTAGACGAAAGTGATCTCCTTGTGATATGCAGCTACCCACTGTAGACTATTGTAGGTGCTTTTCTGTTTGGGATTCAGTCGTTGTAATTTTGCTTCACAAATATTATGTCAACGTTTGTTACACTATTCGTGGTTTGTTCATTGCAACTAGCCTTATGGATATACGTGACAACTACTTCTGTGCTGCTTGAAGCACTCGAAGCATTTCTAACGTATGCAAAAGTAAACCTATATAGACACATTGTTTTACAAATTATTCTACCACCAAAAAAGCTGATAAAGTTCCTCGACAAGCCTGTTGATCACTTTGATTACTGAATCTTCAAATAAAATAACTCCCGATCTTACATAAAATGTGCTATATGGGCTTGATCGTCAAACTAAGAGTTGCCAGAACAGAGTGTATTTTGAATTCGTCGTGTGTTTATTGCCTTTGTGAACGCTGGATGGTGCCAGATCTCGTAACCATCTTGTCATTTAGGATGAGAGATTTTCTGGTAAATTTGCACTGACAGATGCACAAGCGCAGACGACCGTCTAATGACGATCGTACTGTTCATGCCTCTCCAGGGCTTCTTGTAAGCGTGTTTAGATCATCACCAGATGAAATCTTCGGTTCTGACAGCGTAGAGCGTGCGCGTAAATTTTAGGAAGTCGTGGCATCCAGTGGTGCATGGTTCATTAGAGAACCCTGTAACCAAACTGTGTCTGTCTCACTGTCCATCCTCGACTGGCACTTAATTTCGGCAGGCATCTGAATGATGGAACTTACCAACGGTAGTAAAGCGGAGCTGGTCCTGTTGAATTTTTCTTGTCTAAGCCCACATGTGTTTAGTTAAAGCGTCATCATCTAACAGCACTAAATTTTAAACAACGATTCATCAGTGTGGTTCTGCAAGTTCGCTAGTCAGGCAATGAATAACTTCAAAAGACGTAAAGAAAGACGCTGCACCAATTGTGCTTTCACACCCACACTAATGTACCCATAAGTTCGCTCAACCACCGATCGCGTGTGGGCGGTTTATACAATACACACCTGCCCCTCTAAGATTTTGTTCTTGTCTGTCTTTTCTTACTGTTTCCTAGGAAAAGTAACGAGAAATTTTACAGTTTTCTGATTGGCTCTGAAACGGTCTGATTCTGCGACCATCACTAGCAGAAAAGGTCATTTTCAATGCTAAAGAAGAACCTGTCTCCGTCAGAATGGGACATATTTCCATCGTGCCTAACAAATGCGAGAGTGGTTGGACGTTATATTTCTGCAGGGATGGATCAGTCGTGACAGACGTCTTTAACAGACTCAGCAACCCCTTGAATTAATACCCTCGGATTTGTTTCTGTGGTCTTGATGGAAATCTGTGGTTTACAGTCGACGACCGTATTCCACGTTCAATCTTAAGGAAAACACAATGATAACGGAGCATTCCAATTAAGGAAACCAGAAAGTCCGTTACAGTATGGTACATCGGATCGACAAATGTACTGAAAATAATGAACCAACAATTGTGTCTGCCTTAGCGCTGAGCGTAACGTTGCTTCACCTTTGACGCATGTTTCTTTCAGACTTTTCGCAAAAACGAGTTGAAGTTAGTGCAGGGGTAAAGCTAAAGAACAATCACACCTAAATGTAGTGCAAGTATTTGGAAAAAGAAAGGTTGCTTGACATTTCTCACCGCTGGAGCAACAGAATCTTTCTGAGCCTACCTTGCTTTTGTGAGAACGACAAGTGTTAAACAAGCTTCACCGTGGTTTGACAAATATGCTTTTGTTTACATTATTGGCCTAAACCACGACGTTCAAAGTTTATCTTCGTTCGAACATTAGCTGACGATGATAATCTCCAGTCTAACCGCTAAGAATTTCAATCAGCCGGTTAGATTTTATTTCGTCCGTTTTGAGGTCGTTTTTGGGGAAATAGAAAGTCACGTTACATTCTTCGAAAATAAAGGCTGAAATGAAGCTCATATTATTCAATTTCATTGAGACAAAAGCAATCACAAGCCGAAATAACCTGTTTACTCCATTTTACAATGTCCGCCAGTCTGTCTAAATTAGGCATCGGCCTAGGATGAAAAATGAGACAATCGTATTCTGCTCACGTGGTTCTCTAATGGATCGTACACCAATAGGTGCTATGATCCGCTCCAGTTCATACATACGTTCCTGTACCGACTGAGTCAGTGCAAACGGTGGACGTGGCAACTTCTTTAGGTGATGATTTTGTCATTTTGCAGCCGTTTGTGCCTGTACACCTCCCAATACACGATTGCTAGAACATCCCCTACTCTGGTCAGTAAACTTTTTATGAGATTTGGTGCCACTCGACGAGTACAGGTTTGATTACATCATGCAAGCGTATGCTTCCCTGTTTCCGGTCTCTTTACATTATCACTCATTGCACACTACCTCCAATGACCTTCCTTATGAAGTGAATCAAATTGACTGACCAATCGTATGTTTTATCTTCCTTGTACTTCTGCAAAAGCTTCTCACAGTATCGTGAGTTTCACTGGCGTTCTTGTCATATGAGCACAAGATAACAATAAGAGTGTTAGGAAATACTTATTTTAAGGTTGCCAAGGTGAACCACATTTAGCGGACTGATTCTAACTATCCTTGGACAGTTTAGCTCTGTGCATTTCAATTGTGACGTCACGTTGACAAACACCTTGCACCGACCACTTGAACTTCGTCACTCACATGGCTTGCCTGTTTCTGTTACCCAAAGTGACTGAATTACTGAAATGAAATTTTTCGTGTATTTATTTTCCACAACAATGTTTGTCAAATCGACTTTCACTGAGGTGCCCTAGGTTCGGGATTCATTTGTCTGTTTCAACTGCTTCGAAAGAAATGATGGTTGAGGTTGACTTGGTGTTCAGAGAGAGTTATGAACTGGCCGGTCTATGAAAGCAATTACTTCGCGTTCTGTTTTTTCCCACCTTTCTTACTGGTCACTGCACTTTTTTTTCACTGTACAGAATAGTGTCTGATTGTTTAACAAGCACACCAAGTAGTATATTTGTAACATTACATTGACCGTTGTTATTATTGCTCGGTTCAACACAGGTAGCGGCCGTTATTTACGCTCTCTTGCCACTAAAGCCGGCTTGACATATACCTTAGTTGACATGCGAGAAGAGAAAATGTTCACAGCCGCGTTACAACCCAATACTCGCCTAGTTTTGATCGAATCTCCGACAAATCCTCTGATGCGTCTGGTCAACATTGAGCGTATATCCAGTATTGCCCACAACTACGATAAGACCATTCTGGTTGCTGTGGACAATACATTTATGAGTCCCTATTTTCAAGTAAGTTGGAAAGTTATTTTAATTTTTGTTCGTTTGTTCTATATTCTGTGGTATGTACTACACAGTCCAGATATTGGGAATACTGATGTGTATCTGACGTTAACTTATCTAAACACATTAACAAATTTTGTCGTTCTGAACCACTGTGTGATAGTCGCTTACTCCCACTAGCCCTAACAACGTGTATCTGTTTCCTCAATAAGGATACAGAAAATTCGCATTACTGATCCATGTTTGTCTTCATCTCTTCCAATGATCAACATGCTTCTGTCCGTAGTTCTTTAGATAGATGATAGTTTAGAACCTATCTGAGAAAGTTTTTTTTGTCAACGAACAAGAGGTGCGTTCTACGCTTAGGAAAGTTATCAAACATGGTTTGTTTCACGAACATTAGAAGACCGTAAGTGGTTTGTCACTTGTTCAGTCTGTGTCAGTCTGTGTCATGAACCATAGTGAAAGTCTTCACAAGCCTACTGAACTTAAATTAACGATAGACTGAGTATTAGATGTACTCGTGATATTGTTATTCACTGTTCGGATCAACGGCAGTTCGAGCCCCAGTACAGAAGCGTGTGTCTCAGTGCTGAAAGTGTAGACGATGGTTCACTGATTCATGATTAGAAGGTGTGTGCGCGGTATCCAAAATTGTTTCTGCCGGCTATCATTGTGCCACACGTCTCATTTTCCTATGCGTACTATCACGTGCTTTGCTTTGTGATTATGCATTCTATCGAACATTTCTTTTTATATTTCACACCCAGCAAACGTCCGGCAGTTTCCTGAATGAATGAATTTGATTTTATATAGAGAGTTTATCATTTGTTCTTCCGCTGTGTTCCATCCCGTTGTTTTCGGTTCACGTTAACTTTCCTTGTCAACCTTTTTATACCCTAATTGTATTAACTTATACTACATGTGAGAATTAAAGTGGACTTCTGATTACCTTAACTCTTCAGTTGATCTACCCGATGCTTAGCAATATTCTTATCTATTTATTGGGTATGTAATTTGTACGTACTTTGTTTTAATTTGACTGTACGTGGTCCACCACTAGTCACCAGTTCGCACTGATTATGACCACCATAACCATGTTGCGTAACATGGTAATTATATTTCACGTTACTTACTCTTAAACTGACATTCTATCGAGAGGATTTTCGTCTTACTTTAAACTCGTTAATCAGAGGAGACCTTAACGGCAACCTTTCCGGCCGTGAGCCGGATGTCTTATCGACCCGATCACGTGTTCCCCGTGACCGTCGTCTGAGATAGCCTGATTGAGACGAGTTGCGGTACTAGTTCAGCTTCTTCTAGTTGATGAGTTTAAATAGGTGCGAAATTAATCTCAACGTTTCTCATTCGAAAGGCAATTTCCAGGTCTATTCCTGACTTGTAACATAAACTGTGCTTTCTGTCGCCAACCATTTGAACTCCACATTTTTTTCCATTCAGAGACCTCTTGATCTTGGAGCAGACATCTCATGGCATTCGTTAACAA
Source organism: Paragonimus kellicotti (assembly GCA_014220965.1). Lineage (NCBI taxonomy): Eukaryota > Metazoa > Platyhelminthes > Trematoda > Plagiorchiida > Troglotrematidae > Paragonimus > Paragonimus kellicotti. The sequence goes on along the minus strand of LOND01001198.1, from coordinate 15,650 downwards.
AATACATGAACGGTAAGTTTTTCAGTGCGATATACCGTTTTTCTTACGAGAAACCACGAGCAACCTTTTAAAGTTGATCCGCTGTTTTAGAAGTTAGGCGTCGACCGCTATGACCACAACTGTGGTCGTAGTGAACTTCACAGTATCACAGAGTGACGACCTTTTAGCGCTCGTTTACAGGCGACTCATGCAGCCCACACAGTTAACTCGGATTACTGACGGACCAGTTATTCGAACAACACCCAGATCTACGCTTTTTATTCCTTTCCTGTTTATCAAACTAACTAATTGTTTTCTTTCCTCAGGGAACATCATCATTGTTTTAGACGTTTAATCCCGTTCAGTCAATAGAACAGGGGTAATCGGCAGACAAACTACTATGCAGTCTTGAACGACAATTGGACAACGCTCATCAGGCATACATCATAAATGCACGGTCGGTGCCAACGGGCAACATAAAAGTCAGGTCCTGTTAGCCCTACTAGCCTTCTTGGAGCTGGTAAAAAAAGTGCCATTCAAGCAGTTGGTTGTTTGTAATTTTTTTGCATGTGAATTCCTCTGTTGGCCGCATTCAGTCTGGTGACCGTTGCCGATGTGCCGGACTCTATCGTGAGGAAACATTCAGTTGGAGCCAACAGAATCCTCATTTCTGTGATTTAACTTACTTCCAATTGTGTTCTGGGATAAACTTTTTTCTCTCTAGAAATCGGCTTGTGTGTTTATTTATTTGACGTAAACGTGTGGAACGATTGCCTCAATCGTAAGTCCATTTCAGCTCATCGAAAGGCAAAATACTATTTTTTCGTGAAGCAATTTGCGGTTACCGGAGCTTACTTCCCAAATGGGTGCATCCCGTATGAACTATTCTCCAAAATAAATGAAGCAAACCGATACTCGTGAAAGTAACTCACATAGGAGTCCTTAATAAAACAGTTCGTATCGAAATTTCCGCCCCCCGCGATAACGCGATGAATACCAGTAACAAGATGATTAGTGATAGAGAAAACGCGCTTGCAAAAAAGTGTCGTTAGTCACGCTCGGAAGTCTTTGTTCCTAGTCAAAAAAAAAGGTCCCACATTCTCAGTTAATCATTATATCTATTTTTCTCAACTGCACTTAAAAAAGAAAGAATGTCTGAAACCAGGGTCACTAAGCGTGTGGCTGAGAGATGCATTATCACAACAACGAACATGAAATACCGCGTTCCCCACTGAAAGATGTCTATTCCCCATAGATCTGACAGCCAACAGCACATCAACACTTAGCCTACCGATGAATATTTACAAACCACAAGTTTCTAAATACTATGAAGCGTTATTCACTAGTTGGCAGCAGCCCGATAAATAGCGTTTGAAGACAAACAAATTTTCAACCTTGCCTGTCATGGGCTTAGCTGTGCATATTGCTGGTGACTGGACATCGATCCAAAAGTTCTTCATTTCCATTGAAAACTGTTGCGTTTGGTTTCATGCTATTCAACGTTAATAGCCGACGAGAACATGAAATGCATTTACATATTATGGAGAAAAACGGGCAAGGGTGTACATCATAGGTCAGATGGTTTAAAAAGGGCAGGGTTCTGGTGTGCTACCAAGTAGTATTAACGGGCTAAAATCTATTCGTCCAAAAAGAGGGAGTATGTCATTTGTTAGAGATATTGCTTACCTCTCAGTAAGATAAAAAACTGCGTAACCCTTGATGAATACTGTCTATTTATCTAACCAATATTTCGCCTGACTCAATAGAGTTCTATCGAGCTCGGTACTCTGGCCACCAAACAGGGCAACTTGGTGACTCACCATAATTCAGAAAACCGAACAATGAACCAAGATTTGGAATAGTACTGGTGAGTACTAAAGAGCTTGTGTTTCAACGATAGTATGGACATTTTCGCACCATTAAATTGCGGTAAGTCGGTCCATGTATTAACCGCTGTTCGGTCAACTGCAAGGAGTGTGTCGGTGTTTCTGGATGGTTTGAACTGCAAGAACATACCGTAAAGATATTTGCTCTTAATATTGTCCGCCCAGAGAGAACAGATATTTTGAAACACTGTAACCGACCACAATCACAGCTAAAACACTGGACGCGCTATTGATTTTTGTTCAGTTGTATATGGTGCTTGGGATATGATGATAAGTCAGGAGGAACGATGATAGAATCGTTCGAATATCAACTAACCGAACAGCGAAGGATGTTCGGCAACGGTCACCAGACTGAATGCGGCCAACAGAGGAATTCACGTGCAAAAAATTACAAACAAC
>LOND01001197.1:82793-94334 GCA_014220965.1 Paragonimus kellicotti | reverse complement strand
GTTACTAAGAATGACTACTATACTTTATTGCTTTTAGTACGTGAAGTGACACAATGTACCAATTACTGTTTCTGTGAGGATAAGCTCAGGGTTTTACCTTCTTCCTAGGGTGCCCTGAGTCAGCACAGCACTGGTGTGATTTCGGAATGACTGTCTCACGTTTAGCACGCATCCTTTGGTGACTTTTAACCGTTATTATCAATCCTTGTTAACTTTTCAGACATAGATGAATTGTGCTTTGTTTTGCGCATCGATGTGAAGGTCTACGCTGTCTCCATGTCTATGCGTACCGGCCTGATACCACCCACCCACCTTCAACTGTGTTGTTTTCCCATTGGTTGGTATTGAATTCACGTGCATGCGTCGTCCAGATACACTGACCTGTCGGCTTCGCATCCACATGTTAACCTTAATTGAAAATTCCTGGTAGATCTGGATCTGTGGAGATCAATTTTTATCGTACTGTCTGTGAACGTGAATAATCAAGTACTGTACTGACCGATCCAACTACTTTTTGACCTATAGGATCCCATTTACCTACCTGTCGCATCGATCGCACATAAGCGTTTTGTCGCTTAATCTTGCATTGTTCAAACATTCTTTCCATTGATTCTGTCCACGACTACCAGTATTCCTTATTTTTCAGCTTCTCACCAGATTAACTAAAGACACAGTCTTGTTTAACGAATACACATCGGCAAAACGGCCGACACTGAGTGGTGGATCAAGTAACATCGTCAAAAACGTGACACACTTTCCCATATATATTTTGTTGATCTTGTCAAGATGGAGTAATTTGTTGTTGGATTAATAAGAAAAGTCTGAGAACTGCCGTCGAATAGGCATATCGGGCGGAGTAAGTCTGTTTTCGAAGAATCGTATTGGTACACATGTAAGATGATTTGGTAAGTCTACAGTTGGACGACTGTGTAGGTAGGGCGATGCACAGCACAGAGAGATATGTTTGTATACATGATACAGCCAAGTTTTCTATTGCTTTAGCAAGACGTTGTTCCAGCATATTCGTCTGAAAGAAACAAGTGAGCTTTTAAAAAGGCATATCAAGTACTCTGGCTGCCGACTTTACTAGTACTGAGGATACGTGGAACTCTAAAATCCACGAATAAGCCTTTGAAATGTACAATCTTAAACCCACAATTGGCATTATTTGTTCATGAAATAACGCCCAGCTTACGGCGTCCCCTGTGCTGTGAAAAGCGAGAAACTTGAAAATGACATGAACAGTTAATTGTATCGCTGATCGGAAAAGTCTTCGAAGTGATCATGACATTGAATCAGCAGATTGCGACGCATCACCTTCTGTTAAAATCTGCTGACCGTTAAACTTTACACATTCGCGACCCATAAGGCACTGACATATGTTTAGGAAACGAAACGTGAAATACTACCGTCCGCCAACGTGGGCTAATAACAACCGCTTGGGATGATCCCAACTCGTCTTTTTATTATACTCTAATTACAAACAACTCAACATCACCAGTGGGATGTCAATTATTCTATTTCATTGACAATCCTTTATACCGAGTTGTAACTTTAAGTCTTTCACCATATCTTATGGGAAATATTCAACCAACTGTGCTAGAATACAACTTGGTGCGACGGAAAGCCAACAGCCTCGGAACGAGTGGGTAAACTGTGTCAATTCTTTTGCTAGTATCGATGCGTCCTAGGTGGGCTCAAGTTGGTTTGCAAAATGACACATCAGTCGTTACATACTCTAGGACACATTCTCACTCACTGAGTCTGCAACACAAGACGGATTTAGTAGAATTGAAAACAACGTACTTCCAGTGACCAAGTTTGTTCAACCCGCAACATCCTGCCTGACTTTATTTTGAAAATGGATGAGTTTAGGCGGTTGAACGATACATACACTCGTGATACCTTACTGCGTCTGCAAAAAAAGTGGTCACTTGGGCAGGTGTGAAGTAACTTGCGATCATTATTGTTAACGCTAACAAATCACTGTCTGTTGAAGTATATACACGTCATACTTAGGTGTACACGATTGAGTCCTAGTCTCTTTTCTGTTTTTTAATCGTGTCTGGTCATATTTTTACTCTGTCTTATTCGTTTTAAAATGAATGTCCTTATGCACATTTTTTCGTCCCTCACTTTGTGTAGTTGTCATACAGTCCAGCACAACATCACGTACACATAAGCATTACGACCGTGCCTCATCTATACATTCCTCACAAGGGCAATAACAACTGAGGACTGAGTACTACAGTTGTAGGATAAATTTGCCCCTATTCGACGGTGGAGTACGACGAAAAAGCGCAGAGTTTACTAATGGGTGTTATTTCTATATCAAATTCTGGATGAACGGCAGTTTTTGCACATTTTACAAACATTTACTAAGAGGTAAGTTAACTTCTAATTAGGCGTAGTGTTAGTGATATGAAAACAGGGGTAAGTAGATAAGCAAACAGTTCTATTGTGTATGGATTAAGGAAGCGGCATTAAAAAAACGGTTGCAGCCACTTTTGCATCGAGTTCTGTGTACAGGAAGTGTCAGTTGTACCATAGAGAGGCACACGTTCTGCGTGTAATCTATGAGGACTGTTTAAAAAAGATATGTTGGGACCTTCCGTTTACTATTGAAAACATGCAACCGACATCGTTATCTAAACAACGTTGATGGCAGCTGAACTCAAGGTAATGTGGAATCTAAATGAACGGCCTAAATAACAGGGTTTGTAAGGCGTCTTCTTCCGGAATCTGAGGTGTTCCACGCAGATGTAGACCAAATAGTTTCTTGTTTCATATACCTTTAACGAAAGTATGTGTTGGAGAAGCATTCTGTTCACCGGGAAAATGTCAGTGTCTGTCCACTGTTCTAAGTATGTTTCTTAGTTATCCAATTTTTTCAGAAGCGGAACAGTAGTTTATTTCTACGTACTCTAGGAATAAGCCTGTTACAATAAGAATCTGGGACGCAAAAGCTGTGATCAAATATGCATCACGTTAAGCACCTGTTTTTCAACCAAAATCCTACCGATCAATAGTTGAAACAGCTTCCAGCAGTTGGTTTGATGGGACCGGTGACTTCGACTATGTGAAGTGTTTTCACGATTTTATGTGTGGACAACAGATACTGTTTCTTCAGTAGTGGAGACAAACGTCACTAAGACATTTTCAGTTGGATGTGGCTTCTAACCGTAGGTATGAAACGCATACGCATTGCAGTTAGTGAACACCAAATGATATGGGTGTTGCATTAAGACCACGAGAGAGACAAACACTAGTTAAGAAATAATGTGACTCGGTCGAAGGTAGCAGTGAGCTTAAGTGGGTGTGCTTCAATAACAGTTGGAGGCTTTCTTAGATTTCTCCCTCCATATATCCGAAAACCGTCTGTCGGACTCCTGACAAGCAGACCGTTTATTTCCATATGAGGTATGCTTTTCACTAGAACGCGGCGTTGGTTTCGGGAAAAGCGAGCACTCTGACTGAATGTCCATTTCTCTTTCCGCTGCAAACAACAAGTTTTTAACGCTGTTTTTCAAAACGGTGCTCAAGCGTGAAACACAAATAAAGACGTCTTTCATTAAAAATAAATTTCATGTTTCATCAAACGTGATCATTTAGCGATTGGAGATATCTATGTCTAGGTCTTCTGTTTGGAGTTTTACCCAAACATGTACAAACGTAGTGGAGTTGTCACGGTTTCGGAGTGTTGCCAATTTTACATGATTTCCAATTGAATGTATTTGATCGTGGGATTCTCGGTAGCCATCGTGTTTCTGCCGAGACGATAGGATGACTTGACGACAATTCGCATAGTTACAGATGAAAAGATCCACGAGGGGAGTCCGTCATATTCACCAAGAAGACATTAGAATAGCGATAGGCACACTTGATTTCATCGCACCGGTTCAGAGTTAGAAACCCGGCCAGGACGAGGATATGCACCATTTCTGATTTTAATGAGACTCAAACTTAGGTATAAGTACTTATTTTCGAAATAGTTTGGGCGAATGTTGTTATAATACGACAGCTTCTATTTTGCGTGAATCAGGTGCAAATGTTGCCAAATTAATTAAGTCAGTGCGTAAGTGATTACGAGCTATGACTGATATTTTGATTTATGAATATCGATCTATTTAGTTCCATCGGACTCTACAACGATTGGGTAAAATAGGTCCCAGTAGAATATAAATCTTTTCCAATGTGATCAGCCGTAATATTTCACTGGTTTAAGGTTCACTCTGTTCAGATTCAAATATGAAGGTGGAGAGTAATAAAAAATTTCGAAGGGGATAAACAAAATGCTATAGATGTCCGAACGCACAATGATTGAATATAAATTAATCGTTAGAAGACATGGTCGCGAGAGGCCGTTTAGGCCATTTTACCATTAAGCCTTAGGCGTTTAATCATTTAGCTGGTTGTGAATATAATCTGCGACTGTAGGGCTACTTTCAGTAGGACAATACGTTTTACGTTTAAGTGAATGTTTTACCTAATAAGTTTTATTTGTTCCTAAAGAAGCTCATATTATTGAACTGTCTGTCAGTCATTACGCACAAAATCCACGTACAATTCAGAGATCTGTCATCCCACGTCAGTCACTTCCAATGACGAGGCTAGGATTAGGTCAGTCAGGAGTAGAAGTGGTATGCACGCTGGGAGCAGTGTGCAAGTTGACCAAATTTTCGCAAACTTTTGGCTGTAACCAAGATATAACTTGCGCTGATTCCGATATATCTGAAAACACTAATAGTTCCAACACCAAGTTAGACAGAAACAGGTCGTTGCTGAAAATCGAGATTCCTATTCGTGTACACGTGATAAAGAAGCAATATAGGTATAGCCACTTCCGGAGTACTATTGTGTTAGTGAGTAGCGTGGACAAAGCTTACATTAACAAGAAGAAACACATACACAACTAGACGAGTAGAGCGTAGCAAAAAGGAAGACTGTTCAGTAAGACTGATGAGCTATATTCACGCAAATGAATCCACGTGCTCCATCTAACTATTTAAATATACCACACTTTTGTGTGAATAAGTAATTTCTTTGCTGAGCGTCTGTTGTAATCACAACTAGTGGACCCAAAGGTAGGTTTAACAGGTCACAAATACACTGACCAGTAAAAGCATCTACCGGGAACCAAATGACAAGTGACTATCGAAGTGAGCTGGATAAACCAAATTTGCACGTAAGTTGAAACGATCTATTGTCGACGCTAATTTAACTACTACAATGATAAATACCGTAGTTAGGTTAATTGTGATCAACTTGGAACAACCAAAGTAATTTTATAAATTTCCTATCTATGGCTGGTCGGTCGTGTCATAAAGACAAGCTGGCATCTGGCCTGTTTCTGGCTGACTTGGTTGAGCCGACGGGTATTTACGGGGTAAGTTGTTTAACTCAACTTACCCATGTTGTGATCATTCAACCAGCCGGTTAGAAACGTTGTCCAATATGGTAGTTTGCCGCTGTTATTGACGCGTCTTCTTCCATAATATTGCACCTAATTAGTCTCGTTTTATTTACCGTTTCAATTTTTATTTTCTTTTGACATAAGTTTTCTTAAAAGGTAAGTCACAATTGCCGATAATGAAACTTAGAAACACGATACCTTCTGGTCAAGCTAAAAGCGGTTCTGCTTTCATCAATCAGGTAAGTATGCAGTTTTACGTTTAGTAAATTAGCTTTTGTGGAATGTATCACTTGCCCTTATGACCTAGCCATTTAGAGTTATTAGTTCTAGGAACTATAGTTTTACTTCCGACCAGAAATATTAAAATCATTCAGATAGGTATTTTCATTGTCTTCTCTTTTACTTTAGTGATTTACATACCTCTCTTGGTTCTCTTGAACATTTGCGACAGACGCTGTCAAGTGAATAACATTTTGTATCTTCACCTTACTTGGGATCCAAGTGAACGTTATTCTTGATCGATACGCCTGACTCGAAGTATTCCATCAAGGGATGGAATATCCTATGCAGCCTGGAGTGATTCACATGATTTCAAAATGATTTTGTTGAGTGGATTTGAAAATGCGAGTAGTAAAGGGTAATATATCTTGTACAAAGACACTTCGTTTGCTTCTCAGCAGTTACTGCAGCAAAAATGGTAAACTCTATTTACAATGGACGGACTTAACAACAAGAAACGAAGACAATACGTTTGTCATTGACAAACCAGTGTTGGTCTAGACTCGGTGGCATAATGGTTCTATTGCTAACAAAGTTCGTATTGATGTGGAAATCACAAGAAATACATGTCGTGGTTAAATAGTGAAAGTTGGTGGTCATCGTCACATCAATGCTGAAAAAATTAGTGGGGTAAGGGGTCAAGCTAAGCTCTCAGATTAATGTCTGGTTAAGGCCTAGGCAAATGTAGAAAAGCGTAAAAGAAGATATAGTAACAGATATTAGAAGTTAAAAGGATATGGCAAAGGAGGTGATTACTTGTTTCTACACACAAATCACAGGGTTACTACAGCCCCTGAAAATTTCAAACTGTGTCGTTATTTTGGACGGTACATTATTTGGAAGGCCTTAGTTGATTCCATTTATTATCCAGTTTCCTTCGGGTGTTTAGTGTTGGCACTACGCAAAGTCTCGTTTGCCGAAGCAGACAACCATCTGAGGATGTGCTCATTTATGCGTGTTCCCATTGGCATCGACGTATGATCGATATGTCTGCTTCCGCATGCACAGATAAAATTATGGATCACGTTAGAGTTGGCGGCCCAGTCATTGGGTCTTTCCCTGATGACGATGGTATCTACGTCGTCTGTTCAGTGAGTTCAGGTTTTGATGCATTGTACATCCGATACAACTGACACTTCCTGTACACAGAACTCGATGCAAAAGTGGCTGCAACCGTTTTTTTAATGCCGCTTCCTTAATCCATACACAATAGAACTGTTTGCTTATCTACTTACCCCTGTTTTCATATCACTAACACTACGCCTAATTAGAAGTTAACTTACCTCTTAGTAAATGTTTGTAAAATGTGCAAAAACTGCCGTTCATCCAGAATTTGATATAGAAATAACACCCATTAGTAAACTCTGCGCTTTTTCGTCGTACTCCACCGTCGAATAGGGGCAAATTTATCCTACAACTGTAGTACTCAGTCCTCAGTTGTTATTGCCCTTGTGAGGAATGTATAGATGAGGGCACGGTCGTAATGCTTATGTGTACGTGATGTTGTGCTGGACTGTATGACAACTACACAAAGTGAGGGACGAAAAAATGTGCATAAGGACATTCATTTTAAAACGAATAAGACAGAGTAAAAATATGACCAGACACGATTAAAAAACAGAAAAGAGACTAGGACTCAATCGTGTACACCTAAGTATGACGTGTATATGCTTCAACAGACAGTGATTTGTTAGCGTTAACAATAAAGATCGCAAGTTACTTCACACCTGCCCAAGTGACCACTTTTTTTGCAGACGCAGTAAGGTATCACGAGTGTATGTATCGTTCAACCGCCTAAACTCATCCATTTTCAAAATAAAGTCAGGCAGGATGTTGCGGGTTGAACAAACTTGGTCACTGGAAGTACGTTGTTTTCAATTCTACTAAATCCGTCTTGTGTTGCAGACTCAGTGAGTGAGAATGTGTCCTAGAGTATGTAACGACTGATGTGTCATTTTGCAAACCAACTTGAGCCCACCTAGGACGCATCGATACTAGCAAAAGAATTGACACAGTTTACCCACTCGTTCCGAGGCTGTTGGCTTTCCGTCGCACCAAGTTGTATTCTAGCACAGTTGGTTGAATATTTCCCATAAGATATGGTGAAAGACTTAAAGTTACAACTCGGTATAAAGGATTGTCAATGAAATAGAATAATTGACATCCCACTGGTGATGTTGAGTTGTTTGTAATTAGAGTATAATAAAAAGACGAGTTGGGATCATCCCAAGCGGTTGTTATTAGCCCACGTTGGCGGACGGTAGTATTTCACGTTTCGTTTCCTAAACATATGTCAGTGCCTTATGGGTCGCGAATGTGTAAAGTTTAACGGTCAGCAGATTTTAACAGAAGGTGATGCGTCGCAATCTGCTGATTCAATGTCATGATCACTTCGAAGACTTTTCCGATCAGCGATACAATTAACTGTTCATGTCATTTTCAAGTTTCTCGCTTTTCACAACACAGGGGACGCCGTAAGCTGGGCGCTATTTCATGAACAAATAATGCCAATTGTGGGTTTAAGATTGTACATTTCAAAGGCTTATTCGTGGATTTTAGAGTTCCACGTATCCTCAGTACTAGTAAAGTCGGCAGCCAGAGTACTTGATATGCCTTTTTAAAAGCTCACTTGTTTCTTTCAGACGAATATGCTGGAACAACGTCTTGCTAAAGCAATAGAAAACTTGGCTGTATCATGTATACAAACATATCTCTCTGTGCTGTGCATCGCCCTACCTACACAGTCGTCCAACTGTAGACTTACCAAATCATCTTACATGTGTACCAATACGATTCTTCGAAAACAGACTTACTCCGCCCGATATGCCTATTCGACGGCAGTTCTCAGACTTTTCTTATTAATCCAACAACAAATTACTCCATCTTGACAAGATCAACAAAATATATATGGGAAAGTGTGTCACGTTTTTGACGATGTTACTTGATCCACCACTCAGTGTCGGCCGTTTTGCCGATGTGTATTCGTTAAACAAGACTGTGTCTTTAGTTAATCTGGTGAGAAGCTGAAAAATAAGGAATACTGGTAGTCGTGGACAGAATCAATGGAAAGAATGTTTGAACAATGCAAGATTAAGCGACAAAACGCTTATGTGCGATCGATGCGACAGGTAGGTAAATGGGATCCTATAGGTCAAAAAGTAGTTGGATCGGTCAGTACAGTACTTGATTATTCACGTTCACAGACAGTACGATAAAAATTGATCTCCACAGATCCAGATCTACCAGGAATTTTCAATTAAGGTTAACATGTGGATGCGAAGCCGACAGGTCAGTGTATCTGGACGACGCATGCACGTGAATTCAATACCAACCAATGGGAAAACAACACAGTTGAAGGTGGGTGGGTGGTATCAGGCCGGTACGCATAGACATGGAGACAGCGTAGACCTTCACATCGATGCGCAAAACAAAGTACAATTCATCTATGTCTGAAAAGTTAACAAGGATTGATAATAACTGTTAAAAGTCACCAAAGGATGCGTGCTAAACGTGAGACAGTCATTCCGAAATCACACCAGTGCTGTGCTGACTCAGGGCACCCTAGGAAGAAGGTAAAACCCTGAGCTTATCCTCACAGAAACAGTAATTGTACATTGTGTCACTTCACGTACTAAAAGCAATAAAGTATAGTAGTCATTCTTAGTAACCACAACAGGTCACAAATACACTGACCAGTAAAAGCATCTACCGGGAACCAAATGACAAGTGACTATCGAAGTGAGCTGGATAAACCAAATTTGCATGTAAGTTGCAACGATCTATTGTCGACGCTAATTTAACTACTACAATAATAAATACCGTAGTTAGGTTAATTGTGATCAACTTGGAACAACCAAAGTAATTTTATAAATTTCCTATCTATGGCTGGTCGGTCGTGTCATAAAGACAAGCTGGCATCTGGCCTGTTTCTGGCTGACTTGGTTGAGCCGACGGGTATTTACGGGGTAATTGTTTAACTCAACTTACCCATGTTGTGATCATTCAACCAGCCGGTTAGGAACGTTGTCCAATATGGTAGTTTGCCGCTGTTATTGACGCGTCTTCTTCCATAATATTGCACCTAATTAGTCTCGTTTTATTTACCGTTTCAATTTTTATTTTCTTTTGACATAAGTTTTCTTAAAAGGTAAGTCACAATTGCCGATAATGAAACTTAGAAACACGATACCTTCTGGTCAAGCTAAAAGCGGTTCTGCTTTCATCAATCAGGTAAGTATGCAGTTTTACGTTTAGTAAATTAGCTTTTGTGGAATGTATCACTTGCCCTTATGACCTAGCCATTTAGAGTTATTAGTTCTAGGAACTATAGTTTTACTTCCGACCAGAAATATTAAAATCATTCAGATAGGTATTTTCATTGTCTTCTCTTTTACTTTAGTGATTTACATACCTCTCTTGGTTCTCTTGAACATTTGCGACAGACGCTGTCAAGTGAATAACATTTTGTATCTTCACCTTACTTGGGATCCAAGTGAACGTTATTCTTGATCGATACGTCTGACTCGAAGTATTCCATCAAGAGATGGAATATCCATGCAGCCTGGAGTGATTCACATGATTTCAAAATGATTTTGTTGAGTGGATTTGAAAATGCGAGTAGTAAAGGGTAATATATCTTGTACAAAGACACTTCGTTTGCTTCTCAGCAGTTACTGCAGCAAAAATGGTAAACTCTATTTACAATGGACGACTTAACAACAAGAAACGGAGACAATACGTTTGTCATGACAAACCAGTGTTGGTCTAGACTCGGTGGCATAATGGTTCTATTGCTAACAAAGTTCGTATTGATGTGGAAATCACAAGAAATACATGTCGTAGGTTGAATAGTGAAAGTTGGTGGTCATCGTCACATCAATGCTGAAAAAATTAGTGGGTAGTCAAGCTAAGCTCTCAGATTAATGTCTGGTTAAGGCCTAGGCAAATGTAGAAAAGCGTAAAAGAAGATATAGTAACAGATATTAGAAGTTAAAAGGATATGGCAAAGGAGGTGATTACTTGTTTCTACACACAAATCACAGGGTTACTACAGCCCCTGAAAATTTCAAACTGTGTCGTTATTTTGGACGGTACATTATTTGGAAGGCCTTAGTTGATTCCATTTATTATCCAGTTTCCTTCGGGTGTTTAGTGTTGGCACTACGCAAAGTCTCGTTTGCCGAAGCAGACAACCATCTGAGGATGTGCTCATTTATGCGTGTTCCCATTGGCATCGACGTATGATCGATATGTCTGCTTCCGCATGCACAGATAAAATTATGGATCACGTTAGAGTTGGCGGCCCAGTCATTGGGTCTTTCCCTGATGACGATGGTATCTACGTCGTCTGTTCAGTGAGTTCAGGTTTTGATGCATTGTACATCCGATTGACGGCCGACTTGAGTCTGCGGCCGACGGGATCGAAGTTCTTAATTTCTCAGGAAAGACGGAGAGAGATAAACACGTCTTCGTGGTGAGGTTATCATAATGTGGCGGATTAGCAAGCAGGAGGTGAGAGTATTCCAACACTCGGCGGAATACCTCAGCGTGAGGAGGTCCGTCCAAAAGCCCACAGCGAGCAGATCGGGGACAACGTGGGCGACCGGATGAGTCATCGCTCGACTGGATCGGACCAACGGGCGAGGCATGGCAGGCAAAATAGGATGGATGACCTGATCGGGGGCGCGGTTATTCCAACACTCAAAGGAATATCTCGACACGGCCGCGGAATACGGTCAAAGCCCACAGTGGATAGATTGCGGACAACACGAGCGACCGGACGAGCCATCGCTCAACAAGATCGGACTAACGAGGAGTGGCAGGCGGAAAACCCCGTAGAAGCGCCGATT
>LOND01001197.1:23793-53003 GCA_014220965.1 Paragonimus kellicotti | reverse complement strand
TGTCGATTATTCACATAAAGTAGACTGTTATAGATAATAAAAAACAAGATGACGCGTTCAGAACCCCCCCAAAAGCTTAAGGTAGTGAAGGCACAGAATGAACCCACGCGCAGCAGTCATATAGTAACCACTGCAAAGCTATGTGCACCTGGTGCTAATCATTATCATCGTCAGCCTGACCCCAAGGGACTGTAGCTCGGGTAGCCGCTCATTTCGACAGTGACGTGGAATATCCTAGAAGACATTATTATTAAAGATGTTAAAAATGACAAAAGAGAACTAGACGGAAGAACCACAAATGGTACGAATACATATGCGACCAAAATGTTCAATAACTCTTTTAGACTATATATGTAAAGCAGCCCGACTTCACCGAACTAATTACATTCCTCGTTCCGCCCACCAAACATCAGAGCAGAATTAGTATTTTAAACTCCATTATAATTCTTGCTTATGCCAGATCAACTCTACTTGCAGTAACTTTTACCAGTCGGAATACAGGTCAAACATTGCAAGTTCCGGATCGCGAGTATAGTTCCCATTTTTGCTCAAAAAGTATGCGTCCCAATACGTTATCGTTCACCCTACGGATATTCCCACTCTGAAGCAATGCCAACTATTTCTCACCCATATATAACAGCCATTCAGACCTGAATACGTATACTTAAGAAGTTGGCGTTAATACCAGTGTTCCACTTGTTGCTGAACATGTCAGATTACATGGAACACAGTGAACTATCCAGCAGCTACTATATGAATGAAGAATCTCGCCGATACTGCTAATGCACACTTATCTACCATGAATCCCATCGCAGAAACTGGATTCATTATCCTAACACTTAGGTTGAGTCGAACATGCAGCACTACAGGTTACGGGCTTGATTCGGAATTGCCAGAGTAGGTCAGTGAATTATGTCAAAGTTGGTTAATCATCATTTGCATTAGGCCACTTTTTTCCAGTACAAGCGGACGTCATCCCCAAGGCTATACATTTTTCCATTCCGTTCTGTCGTTCAGTAACAACGTTTCTTGGCGTGAGTTTGTTTCCAAAAAGTAACGAACTTTATACTATAAGGTATCTGGTGTTTCATCTGACACGCTAGGTCACACGTGAGAAAAACTCCAACTGCATTACCAAGGAAAGAACAGTGGCGGCAGCCGGGGATCGCAGATGCAATCGTGTGATTGATAGACAATGTCGATACCACTGAGCTGCCGCGTTTTCCCAAAGGCCGTCCACATATTCAAATCAATATCTGACAGCTCAGCATTTGTGAATCACCACACAAATCCGAAAACATGAAAAAGAACGCAACAACGAACATTCACGGTGAATAGGTTGACGACCTCAGAATGCACTAATCTCAAACCTTTTCATGCCTATCTGTGGGCTTTAATCTCAATGACTGCATTCGTTCAACTTTAATCCATCCTGCACTCTACAAGGTTATTCGATCTCCCAACAGCCACTTCTTTCCAATAATCTGTTGAATTGACATCACTGGTTACTTCATGTGTGGCAAAAAATAAACCAGTTTTGGACTTGACAAACGTCGTTCATCAAATGAATTCAAATAATACATTTGAAAACCCACCTTGTAGCGATGTTTATTCATTAGAGGTAACGCGCTAATAATTTTGGATCACTCAATAAGAAGTTGTGGGCTTCACAAACAATCCACACACACCTTTTACTCCGAAAGACAATCCTACAGCGCAACCACTAGCACGGCTGTTACGAAACGTTCTCATACATAGCAGTGCACTGTGGTTTGTGGTAAAATGCTTGACTCCCTTGTCCGAATTTTTATTTTTGAGATATCAATGTGTATAGAGACAAACGGGAAATTTCGTACCTTACATAACAACCATAACTATGTGATTATCTCGAAGGCAAATTGATACGGACCAATTCAGCAGTCGAAAGACTGATAACCTCCAAAAATGTTCGCGAACTATTAAAAGTTCAGTTCAATTCTGTGTTATCTACGCAATTCAGTTACATAATGATGTGCCCACACAGTCAAGTCCCAATGGTCGAGGACAGTAAGCGGAAGTTTAAGTTTGCCACTCTAGTCTTTTCTTGTGTTGCTCCTTGATCCCAAACTCAGCTGAATTCTACATTGTATTCGGTTATGATTCCTGGGAGCCTGATTTGAACTGTTCTGTGATACAACAGTTGTTTTTGATAACCTTGACTCCTAGCTTCTCCAACAGTGATATTTTTATCTTTCCAACTGCTTCAGCTCTCCTTCTTCTTACAAGTTATGGGATAATCGTTATGCCTCGGTGTTTTGCTAGCAGTATTGTACGACAGTGTCTTGACAAAGTCAAATGTTCTCGTAGCTTGAGGCAATGAAGGATTTCTGCCTAATGCTGTCAGAGGTAACTACTGTTTATAGACATTTTCATTTTCCTTTAGAGCTGGGCGCAGTGACATCCCCCTAATGAAAGACAAGAACTGCTCGTTATATTTAAACTGAGAACAATAAAAGATTAAGTAGTCAATTTGTTCGCATGTCTCATCAGGGCATTGGAAATGTGAAAGTCCGGTTACTATAAATACAAAACATACTGACTGGCGATTGATATGATCTTAACAATTTTCATACTCGGTGCCAAACAATTAGTCGAGGGTTTTTTTTAGACTGCCTGCTACGGCTGTTTTGTTTTCGTACGTCCATGCGCAACTATGTTAACCACACAAATCAATCTGCTGGAAAATTGTTGGTAAAGATAGTGATACTTCCGATGGCAAATAGACTTTTGTAACACCTTTCCAAGTCGTATCGTTTCTGGAAACGCCTCTTTTGTAGTAAAACCACATTTAACTTTTGCGGATTCCTTCATCAGCTACTTCACTACTGGGCTCGTTATGCACGTTTTTGTACTGAATGCCACAGCACTATCCGAGCTCAAAAAGATGGACGTATTTCTTCAACCAATCACGTCGTTCCATAGCAAACATACGTAGGATTTTCAAGAAAACGTTTAATGTAAACAGCAATGAAAATCAACATTGGCTCGTCACTGGCGATTTATCAAAAATGTTCAGCCTCATTGTAAACGAAATATCGATCGAGTGGCCCGCTAATGACAGTGACGATCGTCCAACAAGAGTGTGGTTGGTGATAAGTACTGCCGGAACCGCATTAGGTCTGTCGGACGGAAAAAACATGAAAGCATGGCATCAGGTTTCGCATGTCCACGTTTTCGACGGTCCTGTCTGTTGTACTGCTCATGCGACCAGTTCTTAATATCAGCAGAAAGTCCTGAGACTGGAAGTTCAGATGTTTTTCCAATTACGCATTCAAATTTTTATACTCTTCAATTCTTCCAAAATCTAAATATCTTTCCAGCCCTCAAAACTAAACTAACACCGGATAATCTTTTGCATAATTTTTACTTGTTTTTCAGTCCAGCATTTCGTGGATTGCCATTGGTGTGACAAACAGTCCGAGTCCTGAATATCGCACAAAACCAAAAATCGACGATACGTATGTACGAAGCCTACAGCAATCCCCGCTACCATATACTGACGTCATGCAACCCTCTGATCAGTTATTTTAACCATCTAGTTTCAGTATTTAATGAGCCATCTACATCGCGCGGTGAGGCAGGCTGCTGAGATTCAGTTGTTCCACGTCGTTTCTAAACCTGCCAAATCGTAGGTCCCTTGAAAATTTCCCTATCATCTTATAGTCGGTAAAGTTTTGCATACTTCATCTTTTTCCCATAAGCGTTCAGTGACTACGGATTTACTTTTCCTCCATAACCTCAGATGCACGGATTAAATCCTTTAATAGACGCAAATACAGAAAGGAAGTGGATTCGAGAAAACTCACCTGTAAGGTGTACTGTAGTATCTTATTTGGGCCGAGAGCGACACGCAAACCCTCAATGCAGAACATAAATGCTTGTACAACATGGGGCGAGGTTTCCAGGACGTTCGGCCAAACGAAGTTCAACAAATGCAGTAGAGCATCCTCGCACCCGAATCCATATACGCCAAGAGCCATGTGGCCAACGGCAGTCATCGCAGTTTGTCGATGCACCAGATCTCTGAAGAAATGGTGAATTAAAATTAGATGGGGGCAAAAGTGTCCAAAAAGAATTCACCTATTACTGAATTCAAACGCACCTATCCATGAGAGCATCTTCGAGTAGAGTGGTGACGGCGTAGATATAATCTTTGCTCATTTCGCCAATGTATTCAAACATGAATGCCAATGATTTGAGGACACCATTTTGAACGTTCAGTTCAGGTATTCGATATTCGTTCATGAGGCCAGGCAGAACTGTGAACGGACTGCAGGTCTCCGCAACGATCGCAATGGCCACGGTGGTGCACACTCGATTTTGGCGCTCTTGTACCTATAACGAAAAAGACGGTATGCACACTGTTTTAACTAAAATAGAATGAACGAGGTGGGCTTGAAACAGAGTGTAAATAAGTAGTGGTTTCTCAAACAGTCATGATACGCAGCAGTCGACTAAAAATGCTCAGCCAGTGATAACAGTGGAACCTAGGCAATACAGTTTAGAAATGAATATCTTTCTTACCTTCGTGTTCAGTTGCGTTTTCAGTTTAGCTTAGTTTAATACCCCAGTTACCACAAAATCAGCAATTTCAGCATTCACATAACGTGACCGCTGTTATCTAACGTACAGGACTGTACGTGAGTTGGATTGTATCATGAGCCTTGATATTGAACGTTAACACTTTGACAAAGACATGGCCAGAAGTCCCACTCCTGCTCCGCTCTTCTGCTCTCAAACTAGAACAAAATATCCCCAATGTCCACCGTTGGTGCTGATTATATGATGTCCGCAAGCCGAACGACAATGCTCTGAATAGTCTCAGAAAAACAGCGACTACATAAAAAGAGATTAAGTTCCGGATGCAGTCTTCAAACTACCAACCGTAATTTGAAGACACAAAATCGTGGACAGTTCAGAAACGAAAAGGCTCATGATTAAATGTCTAGTCACAGATATAAGTTCCGACCGCTATAAAAACTGTCAAACCCGGCTTAGCCCCTGAAAGTGTTCAAACAAACCGCGGGATAGTAAGCCCCGGACAATTGTATCGTTAAAAATCTTCAGCACAAACGTAATACAAATAAAAAGTGCTCACCTTCAAATTGTTGAGAAGTGTAGCAAGCACATCATGGGGACCAATTGCTTTTGCGATGTAGCCAAAAGTATTGACTGTGGCCCTACGGATGGACTTCTTGTGCGCTTTCAACAGCTCCAACAGTTCGAAACAGATGCGCATCCATTCACGAGAAGATACGTATTCTGATCCACGATCCGCAATACGACCAACCAGATCGATGCAGTTTTCTTCTACTTTCTCGTGTCTGAGGTTCATAAACAAGAGCAAATTCCAGGTCGAAAGAATATACTAGTAACACGGTGGGTTGTATTACACAATTTGCACAGATGAAGAATTTATACCAATCAAGCTATATTATAAAACAGATCAGTAGCGACGATCACTTCCAAATTCTTAGCCGCCCGTTATAAACAAAGTTCGGTTAACGGTGTCCACCCCTCTGACAAAGATTCGTTCAAGTTACCGCGCTTATATCATACAGTATGTAATCGACATGCATACGTTAATACACTTCGTTTCGCTATTTCGCAAATCACATTCCTGAAGCCGGAATATCGCAGGAGGACATAATAATCACATATACACAATGCTCCCACTCCATAATGGTCATACTTAGTTGACGTAAGAATCAGCTGCCCTAAAGGAGTGTAATCGATGAAGAGGGAACATCATTGCCCATAGTCTTAGCACAGTATCATTAGCATCACCATTTTCACCTTTGGGCCGCACGTAATGTATTCGCGTAGTGCAGTATAACAATGGAATAGCCAGTGCGTCGTATTGTAGTTTTTCTCATCCAGTTTCTGTCTTCATTGTTGGGTATTTACTTGTTTGGTACAGCACGTCCTTGATGACGGCCAAACACATCAGGAACTCGCGAAGTCGATGGCACTACTGTCTCGCTCGCCGGTGTTTTGTATGCAACCCTGGATATACTTCGATCACTACACTGCTTACTGTTACGTACAGCGTGATCCGGACTCTATCATTTCGTTCTTGGTGTGCGCGTTCCCGTTACGCCTCATATTTCTAGTTTCATTTTCAAGAAGCATGAGGTGTCCTGCGTCTTTGGAGGCAGTGTTAGTGGGGGCATGCATCAAACTTTATTTGATATTAAGCATCTGACCGAAGAGTAATCTCAGATTCACGATTCTCATGCTCGATGCGTACACTAACGAGCACAGTAAAATAGTTGAAGCTCACGGAACTCCACCAAATTATAACCGAATTTTCGTAGTCACTCTAGGACAACCTATGAATTAAAGCTATACGGTACTGATTGAAACCCGGACACCCGGATGGAACTGTCCGGATGACACCACAAGGCACATAAGTCACATCGCGCTTCACACTCTCTCTGTTTCATCCCGGTTAATGGTGCTGGGCCGTAATTGAGCGCACAGTCTCTCAACTCTCACTAGGTTTTACCCTGGGGCCAAAACCGCGTTGATGCTTGAGAAGAACCAACATGATCAGTGGCAGGCTTGTCCAAAAGTTCAGTTTGCATACCACCAATAAACATTCCTTCATGAGGGGATTACCACTCTTTTTGTCCGTACATAACCAGAATGGATAGTGACCATCAGGTTTTACAAACATCCCAATGAAGTGGACACACTTGAAGCACAGTAACTGGTCTGAAAGTGGCGATTATTGTGGGGGACTGTGAAATGTCATTGTGGAGGTTACGAAATTGTATACGTTTTGTGTGGCATTTACAACGTTTCAACACAACTGGTCACTGTAGAACGGTGGTTCATATAGGGGAAGCACTGTACACATAACGTGTCAGGAAAACAATCTTTACAGAAGACCTACCGATTTTTCAAAATTGGTGTCAACCGTGGAAGCAGTTCCTTGATTGGTGGTGTCATTTTTGTCATTCCAATCACGTTCACAATTGCTTTCAGGGCACCCAATATACTGCCAAGGACCTCTGGGTATTCTTCGCCAAGGTACTCATAGAGAACAACACCTAAGTGCCCCATAAGTTTCTCTTCTTGACAAATCTTCATTACTCCAATCGGACTTAACTAAATGGCTCAGCTGTCATGTATGCACTACTTGGCGCGGGACTTGTTATTTAACCGCCAGAGGATTGTGCCGCAGATCTGTGGTAAATAAGGTTTTACACGCTTCCCAAGAGTTTGTACGATCGTTCCGAAACCGGTCAACATGACGACATCCTACATTGGCGAGTCATTGAACATCGGGATAGAGGATAAAGGAAGAAAGCAAAGGCAAGTGTTCATTAGAATTAAAATGAATCACATTTATAAACGGAAACACCACTTGACCTATCAAGACTAATCGAATTACAAGTCTAGACGGAACAAACCAGGTAGGTTCCGAACACAAATAACGCTCTGAATGAACAGGTTACACTGATGCAAATCAGCAGCTTAAGTAAAAAGACTACGAGTCATACGTACAGGTCAGACGAACCACAACCAAAGTATTGATCTTTTACACGTGCGTCTTGCTGATGACGTCTTACTATCACTTACAGCTCGGTTGTTTGTTTGCAAGGTGTAGGCACCTTGATGTTGAATGTTTGAATATAGACGTAGCTATTTTTAGTAGTTAGGTCCCCTTCCCCTCTTTTTTCTTCTTTCTTCCTATATAGGTTTTTTTTTTTTCATGGTTGTGTGGCAGTTAAGCATCAGTGTGAACCACTGATGTATTGCTGTCTATGATGATGATGATGATGTTCGGAACATAGGCAATCGCCACGAGAGAAAAACCATCCACCAAATAATGCGGTATCTTCACGATACTAATATATGCGGCGATTCTCAAAGCTTGTGACTAAACAAGATACTGGAGCCAAGTACAATTACGAACGTTGGCAGTCATCCGACGTTTCGCTGTAGACCACAAAGAATGGTACGTGGATATAAACAGTATAAAACAGTGGACCATCATTAGACAGGCTCACGACGATAGCGTGATGTTCTACTTAATAACATCAGTGCAAGACAACTAGGTAAAAACACTACGATGTAATCCACTGAAAACATAATAGCAGGGCGTTACAACGTATCCAGGCTGGTCAATATGAGGGCGCAATGGGTTGAAAACAAAACAAAAATTAAAATCGAAAGTGAAAACATGTACATTAGCCCCACATTGAACAAATTGAAAACAAAACAACTTTAAAATCCATGGAACAGAATCAAAGCGATCAAAACGAAATCCAATGAGTTACATATAATATTACCCCCGGCTGTTGTTACTGACACTAATTTCAATCGGTACCCACGTTCGCTTGTCAAAAGTTCATCGGGCGTCCGAAGGACTGTCTCTTATACACAATTAATTGATGTGTTAACATACCTTTTGGCGAAAATGCATCCCCCCTCGGATGTTTTGGTAACAAACTGGTTCTTTCAAAAGGTACGAAATGCTAAACAGTGAAGATGAGATAATCTTGTGTGCTAGAATTTTCTGTCGATTATTCACATAAAGTAGACTGTTATAGATAATAAAAAACAAGATGACGCGTTCAGAACCCCCCCAAAAGCTTAAGGTAGTGAAGGCACAGAATGAACCCACGCGCAGCAGTCATATAGTAACACTTGAAACCCGCCGGAATTTTAGGCCGGCACTAGTCCATTGAACTGTGAATACATCTGTACTGCTAGTTAGAGTAGTCGTAAACAAGGATTTTCGAAACACGGATCACAGACCCTAAAGATACGGGGTTGCACAACATAACGGTTTTTAAACCGTAGCAAAAGAAATGGTTATGCTTCCTCAATTTCATAGTACAAGTCTTACTGACATTACTGGGAAAATCGACACACGGAAGAGCAATGTGTAAACGAACAACTATGATGTCAAAAGCATTATTCACAATCTTAATTAACGGTCAACCACTTCAAATATGAATAAAACTGTGAATTAGGTGACGGGTATACCGCACACTGCGCGTTAGACTGGATGAGAATATCGATCCAATAGGAGTAAGCGTGACAGCGGCTCAGGTCTCAATGGGTTTTCTAAAACAAAGAGCTTACGAGAGGATGATCGTCGACTACACGGTATGTCGCGAAACACGACGAGAGCCAAATGATAGTCACATGGGCAAGTCAATGACAATTTGTAAATCGTACCTATTTCAAGAGGACGCTAGAAAATAACCAGATTAGATAGTCCAGTACATTCAAGCAATAGGCGGAAAACTTTTGTACCGGATGGCTAATTCTGTCAGGTCTACAAAAAACTTAGAAGATCCGAAAATTGAACCCGAACGACCATCAAGCGATTTTCGACCGTTTGGGGATTTGTGCACGTGGACCACGAAAATCTGAAACAAGCATGAATGTTTCAGTCAAAAATATGCGAAAATGAGAAAACGATTAGGTTCTTCCGGCACCTAAAACACGATTGTGTGTATCAGTTGATACTGCAAACACTTACCACCATTGGGCAAAACCAAGTTCTACGTCAAATCAGACAGCAAGAAATGCTGTGTTGTTGGATTTATGTCAGTTACATGCTCCCAAAGATACAGGATGAAAAAGCCAGCAAAAACATCTATCAAATGCTCACCTCCGTGCTTTGTTCTTGGAAGGCATAAAGAATCCCGTCGATCAACTGTTCTTCCAGACGAGCGTCTATCTCAGCGCTACCTAAAGCAGACATAACTTTCTCAATGGTCTCCATTACCATCTTGCGGTACTGCTCAGACTCATCTTTCAAATCATCTACTATACGTGAGATGATTTCGGCGGCGCCAACCTTATTGGCAATTTCGACAGTGGTGTCTACCAGCTAAAACGATGAAAACAAAATTAGACATACGATAAAAGTTACAGTTGATAGAAAATGAGACCCAAGAGATGAGATAAACATTTGAACAGAGATCATCAAGCTCCTCACAGTCTTACATCGGATAGAGAATAAACAAGGCACAATGGCAGAACACGTTCGTCTCGAAACCATGTGTTTCGGAAGCGAGTGAACAGATTTTGGTCCACAAACTTTACACCAGATCCGTCTGAGTAAACCCTGGTAATCACTAGCTCCACAAATACACTTTGACAGAGCAGCATCATCATTATCGACAATGACGGAATCCTGGTTAACGCTGACGCAAAAATTTTGCGCCAACCGACCATGATAAGCGAACTGAGCTACAATCAATACAGCAAGCGGAGTATGCTATGCACAAACCAGAGAAAACGAACATCCCAAGCGAACAAATTACCTGACGATAATTGCGACGGTCTAACGCCATCCGCTGTGTCCAAAAGGAACGGAAAAACGGGGGCAAAATTTCAGCCTTGATGTAATCGGGTTCGACACCATCTGTTGCGCAACACTGCTTAACAACTTTCAGAACAATCTTTTTCATTTCCTCATCCGGTGAAAGGAATTCGCGAATAAGTATTAACATAACCTCACGCGTGTAGTAGTTGGCATATTCGGCATCCATAAGCGGAATCAAGTAACCGATAGCTTTGAGAAATGCAGCCAGACCCTAAACGAAAGACATAAATGTGAACGGTGAACACGTAGTTGAAACAATGGGACGATTAAGAAACAGCGACGTTACTCACCTTACCGCGATGTGTACGAATACCACGCCACAAAGGTTCCAGTACGGAATCAAACGACTCAATACCATAAGGCGTCGCAGCTTCTGCTAGAGCAGCCAATGCGAGGGCGGTGATTGTGCGAACTTTCTGTTGTTCATCGACCAAACCGTGCTCAATGATCTCAACCAGACTGCGCAAGTGTGGAAGAATAGCACAGCCCATAAGAATGGAAATCTGTTGTACGATCTTGATGCCTGTGTGTCGTGCTTGCCAAGACTTCTTGGACTTACAAACGGCCTAATAAGAAAAATGAAATGGCGTGGATCACGAAAACATAACAACGGCTGTCACAGGAATGAAAATGTATACGAAATAGCAACATCTTCCCGTGAAACAGTAAACAGAAGGGCTACGGAAAGGTTATCTTTTTCATAAATTGAACGCTAATCCGGCGTAACAAAACCGAGGCTCGATGCCAAGATAAAAAAGGGATAACGGCAGTTCAGCATAGTTTACTAACTCGACACGGATTATAGCGATAAAACGGTTTCAAGGCTCTACACAAATGGAGAAAATTGCAAAGCCTTCGTTAGTGAATGGAAAACAAATCCCACAGGGACGAAACGGCTACTGTCCAACCTACTCAACTCGTGAAACCTTCATAGTGGCCACGTAACCAAACGTATTTCATCAAACCTATTAAAATGTAGGAGGCCTGGCCGCCACACTGAAAATGGAGAGAAAATAAAAACTCATGTTCTCACAACAGCAAAACTTTGAAACTGTGCCGGTTTTGATGACTTCTCATAACAGATGGTGATCGCTCTTAGAGTCCAAGAAATCAGCAACGTCTCAAGGAACTAGGCTTTGACTTTGGAGCCTTTATCTTCAACCCCGTCAGATAGTGACCATTCGGCCGCCACTTCCAGCTGGACTCGGGTCATGAAGACACACAGTGCGGACGGCGTTGGGCTGTCATTCACGAAACATGTCCGAGCCACCGAAGCCTATGGGACGAGAGCAGCACACACTCGTGTTGGAACTGTCGATTACACAAACAAAATGGTGAATCTTATCCTTGCTCAGATACTTCCTTGAAGTTGCAGACGCCGGTGATCCAAAATAGACACTCAACATTATGTGCGCGAACAAGCTAAGTCTAGCAACAAGATACTGCGCATTCTAAAGTGCTGAACGCACCTCTGCAAGTAACAGTAGACATCACGCCAACGACACAAGCGGCGAAACTTTGTAAGTACTATCGGGCTTTGGAAACCTGATTACTGAACTCATCAGATGACCTATCAGTGCTGACAAAAGCCACGCAAGCAAACGTCTCGATTATCTGATGCGACACTATTGACGAAAGGTGTAGCCACAAGATGCTGTGGGCTTTGTAGCAGAAGCTTGCACTTTGCAGAAGTCAACTGCAGATCGAAGCGACTAACTGACTTCAGTAATTAATCAAAGGCGTTTTGCACTGCTTGTGTGCGGCATTTGTGAAACTCTGCAGCCTGCGGCGAATCGAACCACATCGTCATCCGATCTGGGGCATGATCACTCATAAACGAATGGGAGCAATAACACACCTGTGCTGATAATCGATAAGGGCGCCTTTCAGGATGTCGTCAATATTAAAAATGAAATAGAAGACCAGATGACTCTGACGAATAATAGTTACGATTGTAAAGGATGAACACAGCTCGACGTACGGCCCGTTCCGTTTGAGGCATGACTGTAAAGTGCCCTGAATACAATGATAACTTTGTCAGGCACGCCTTTTGCAAAAAACAGAATCACGGTGTCACTGTCGACTTAGTCAACAGCTCTCAAATGCCTAAAAAGGCACGTATCAGCCACCCCAGGTACGATTGTATTCCAACAACTGATGGCGTGAAATCAATGCAACCGTAAAAACGGTGAAACCCAACCTGTCCATCATGTGTTGGTGTCAAACTGCGGAAGAACACAGCGGACCATTACCTTCGATGCGGTCGGGGACCAGACTTACTCTTGAATCAACATACACATTATGATGACTTCTCGAAGAGAACGACTGAATACCACCCAGATGAGGTGGGTTCCGCATCTCGGAAGTTCCGTAACAAAACGGACAGACCCGCGACCAGAGCAAGGTGTCTGTCATTGAAAAAGACACCCTATGAGGAATTGAAAACCTGGTTTCTCTCGCGATATTATCCTTGACTGATAGCTAAACAATCACCCGATAGAGAGCACTCACAGGTCCGTAAGACGAAAACGATCGCACAGATTGCCCATCGGAACGCTGTTCGAAGTGGGTTAGTCTGTGTACCATTCGCCACCGCGCACAGCAACCAGGTTGGTTTTACAGACTAAACAGCCTACACATTCTTTTATCAGCAGTAACTCGGGTGAGTTCAAATACATTCTGCGGCTTTCGAGATGCGTCGGATGGTTACATCTCTATTGTGCACACTGGCCACCTGGCTTATCGATCCTAACGAAACTGCCTCTAATTGTGCCTTAGCTGTCTTGTGAACTGAGTTACACTTGTACCAAGAGAAAAGTCTCCGGCGAGTCTGAGATCCAGCGTTTGGCAACCGAACGAATGGAAATACTACATGAAGCTAAAACACCTTGATTGGAAGCACAGGTTTCACAACCCTAAACAAATGATCAACAATCCCAAGAGCCAGCAACCTTTGACACTTCTGAACAGTTTAGGTTTAGTCGACTTCCCTGCCCTAAGCTGTTACTGGAGATCACATGAGTCTACCAAAACTTGAGAGTAACAATTTTCGCGCGTACACGACTGTCATACCATCAGCGTGCGACAGTGCTCCTGAGATTTACAAACACAACGAAGCACGTAGTGCACCCACAAGTTTTCCACATTCGTCGTTTCGCAGACGTTAGTTAAGCTGTCGATTAAAGAGAAGGTTTATGATCAGTGTATGTTCAGTTTTGTATTGAAGATCGAAAAGTTAACTCACGGACGCGAAAAGACGCAAGCTCAAGATCACACACTCCACAAGCTCACAGCATCTGCCACACCGTGAACCGTCTTCAGGTATTTGACCACCGATGTCTGCGTTCAATCGCTCGTATCGGGTGGCACCAGCGAGTAAGCAACGAGGAGGTTAGGAAGCGGGTGTTTGGCACTGATTGTCAAACGAGTTCTTTTGTTCAGTCACTACATTTGCACAGACTTAGATGGTTAGGTCATGTACTAAGGATGCCAGCTAGTCGTTCTGCCACACCGAGCACTCTTTGCCGACGCTGCGGCCGACTGGCGTAAGGTGCGAGGTGGACAGATGACCTGGCGTAGACAAATGAAATCGTTCACGAAGGGGTTGGCCACTGTAGGTCGGGTTCGTCTCCCGGGCTGGGGCCCTCGCGACTCACAGAGTCGGTGGCTTGAGACGTTAGGTGAGATGGCGGCTAATCGAGCTCAGTGGCGTAGATGTTCCCGAGTTGTCTGTGAAATGAGTGCACTTAATGACGCGGAGCAGTAGAAGCCTGTTAGCAGACGAATTCATCGGAACAAACTAATCAGGCTAGCGGTGACGGCTGACGAAATCACTCATCATAGTAACCCAATAAGGCCACCGGTGACGGCGCGTTATAACAAAGCCGTAAGGAAGCTGTCTTGCTGATGACGCCTTACTTTCACTTACAGCTCGGTTGTTTGTTTGCAAGGTGTAGGCACCTTGATGTTGAATGTTTGAATACAGACACAGTTCACTTCAGTAGTTAAATTCCACCAACCCTAACCTTCACTTTTTCATGGTTGTATGACAGTCGAGCGTCAGCGCGAACCATTAATGTGTTGACTTTTTCGACTCTGATTTAGGACGTATTAGATAATGCAATTGCTGCTGGCTAGAAAAGATCAGAGATCACCAGGCAACGATGCAGTCATAAGATATGAAATCCTACATCAGCTCACAGAGCAAGACCGAGACGTTACCTGTCACGTTGGAGACCGTGTGGTTAGTCACATTGCTAAATGGGAATTCGCTCAGGTGGTGTGGTGTCCCAATGTCCGAGAACAGGGATTAGATGAAGAGCAAAAGTCCTGGACGCTGGTTTCCATAAAACTAGAACGCGCGATTAATAGTTGTTTGCTCCTCAGTTTGCAAAGGCGTTTAGATCTTAGATGGTTAGTTAATATGGGGTTCGAAATCTCGGGCTGGCTGCTTTGGCAACAACCTGGGTTGTAACAAGCAACACTGCTATGTCTAACAACCGACGACGTTGAAAAACCAGCCGGTGGGCAAAAGTGGAATGAAAACGCCGCGTTCTGGGATAATTCTGGCAGACAGCGTTCCGACCAAGTAGCATGTGTGAAAAAGGAATGAAACTTACGATCCTTGTGAGATAATCCATTGGTCCCGTCAGTATGACGCCCTCCGGTGGCTTAGGATGAAGCAGATTAGCCTGCAAGTGCCTGCACTAAGGCTATTATAGTTTAATAATTTAATTCACAAGACAGCGGAGTGTAGTTAGTGCCTCAATGGCGATCAGTGACGAATACCAAGTTGTGTCTAATGGATAAAGAATGAATAAGGAGTTTTATATATCCTTAGTAAGATCAACATGGGCATATCTTCACAGTCCGAAGACTACCCGAAGCAGAAGTTAATCCGACCGAGTAAATCCAAGCAGCCAAGAAGTATCATGACCCCGAGGCGAGCCAGGCTGGGTTTAGAGGACTAACACTGGAGAATACACCCTCTCTTTGAGAGCAAATCATCGAGATACACAGTACACACTTCGTGTAAATTCGGCTAAGATATTACCCGCGATTCGTGTGCCAATTTTCAGGAAGACTGCAACTGGGAGCTTCCAAAATTCCAGGGTGAACAACCAATGACTCAGTAACTCAGTCTAATAATCGGACACCGATTTCCTTCATTTTATTTTGGTAAGGGACTATCCAAACATCTTCACCATCAGAAGGCAGTGAAGAGCTTAACTGCATGTAATGTTAGGCCCGCAGCACTTACGCCACAGGATGTTCGATGTCAATAAAGTCAAACGTGATCTGGATATTGTAGGGCTACTTAAATTCAAGTGGAGTTAATCGCGGAGATCAGGCTCAAACACGCGACCGTGTAATTGATAGCCGGGCGTCGTTTCTGTTGACATTTCTCGTGGAAGGAACACCTGGAGTGTATGGCACTCAAAAGGGAACAAACTATTATCCACCTTCAGCAGCAGGAAAGCAGCTAAGGCAGCATTCGCAATTTTATGGTCAAAAGCATACCGTGAGAGCTAGTGACCAAAAACAAAGTTCAGACAACACCCACAACGAATACAAGTTTCAAATATACGGTAACCTTTGAGCCAAACCGGATGACATCTAAAATGGGACTGACGTTGGCAACTAGTCATAATATAACATAGCAATGGTAAAAAAAGACGAAAAAAAACTACTCAAGAAAGTCCACAACTGTACATATACACACAGCATTACCTTTAAGAACGGCAACAAACTGGGGATACCGAGAGCAGAGGCCACGACAGCGAATGCGCGGGCTGTGGTGTTTCGCACGTATTCGTCCATATTATCGATATCAGGTCTCATAGTCGAAATCATGGTAGCCAGACCGGCAGCCTGTTAACGTAAACAGGAAAGCGTGAAGTTCAAAATACGTAAAATCAGAACATCCGTCGGCAGCGTTATCTAGCGAAAACAATTGCAGTTTAAAACACAACTGAACAGCAGAATCGATGGCGCAAACACAAGAGGGAGAAAATGGAAAATGCCCTCACGACCTGTCGGACAAAATCTATCGACAACCCTATATACAGTCCAATACAGTTAAAGGCACAGACTTGTAGGAATACTTATTTAGCTAACATTTACACCGAGAAATAGGAAAAGGTCGAAACAGATTGCACATGTGCAACCAGAAAGGTTTAACGTACTTTGGCCAAATTTGAAATGATTTCACGACCCTCCACACGCGCGTAATAGTCTTCGTCAATCAGAAGTGGCTCAATAACCACCAGGATTTTATGTACGTACGGACGGACCAAATCGTCCAGTTTGTACAGAATGCGGTCGATGACCTGAGACAATGGGTGTTTTCGAAATAAATGAAGTTGGGATTAAACACGCAGAACTCCTTTACATTATCACATATCTGAGTCAAGTGAAAGCGTCATTGACAAACACGAGGATGAGAACGAATACTAGACGAAATCGCAAAGTAGAAACCATCTAACGTCTAATATTTTATGATGTTCATCTTCAGTCAGATATGGTGTTACTGGTTCCGTACTGGTTTAGCCCCAAGACATGGAAATGACTGAAGGAAGCACGAGCCAGTAATTCTCTATAAATTACCAACCGAAGCTCTCATTCACTAGACCACGAAAATCGCTTGCGGCGAAGAGGACTGTTTACTGCGCAACCAGCTGATACCCCGCTAGTGTTGATGGAAACAGTCTACTTCAGATTGTCAGTCTTGGATTGAATATGATTACAAGGGTACGATATGGAAGTTGCATACAAGCGTAGCCATCCGGCGTCGTTTAACCAGCGGTTAGAAGACGGCTAGACCTAGAAAAGTATAAACGAAGTGGCTAATCACGCGAAGCTTATCCACGAAAAAGTGCCTAGTTATGTGAAATGTCACCAACATGAGCTCATCATCTTCAGTCTTTAAACCACCATCATCGACAACAATAGATGAATGGTTAGCTGCTACGTAATCACACAGAAAGATCAAGTCTCGAGGGATAAAAGAGGAAAATGGGAATTAATACAAAAAAATATGTCTCAGACATCCAATATGACCTAACAGCGTTTGCACTAGAGGGCTTCTACTGCCGAGAGATGCGAGGCCAGTGTTGACTGAACGATCGTGTTAACGAAACATACAGCTGTTGAAGAAACCGGGATTGGACCCAAACAGTGTGATTAACAGTTAGAGTTGATACGGCTAAGCCATCTAGTTGTATAACGATAACCTAAGTGGAAACAAAAAGTGGAAAGATTACGAACAGGCAATACAGCAAACGAAGATGTGTAAATAGCCGCAAAGACTGAGAACGATGCCACCTGGGTGTGGACAGGCAAGTAGTCCTTAATCTGACAGGTGTCATTCCTACTTCTCTCAATATAACAGGTAATGTTTTCAGGGCTCGCGGCTACGCCATAACTTAGTGTGATGGGATTGGACTTGAGCAGCGCACGCACTCCAGCCAATCAAAATTCACCCATCCGCGTTGCGAACAGAATGCATGCTGGCCAGCTGATCAGAAGAGTTATCAACCACTACACCGAACACATTTCTAAAGGGGATCACTAGAGCAGTCGGTGTGAGCGTGGATCAGCTACACACTAAATCAGAAACCATACGGCTGCAGTCCA
The DNA here is from genome assembly GCA_014220965.1 of Paragonimus kellicotti. Lineage (NCBI taxonomy): Eukaryota > Metazoa > Platyhelminthes > Trematoda > Plagiorchiida > Troglotrematidae > Paragonimus > Paragonimus kellicotti. Next base: position 34,975 of record LOND01001197.1, on the reverse strand, counting down.
ACGATAAACGGTAGTGCGATATCGTTTTATAGATTAACAAAGTAATACTTTCAATAAAACGAAGTTACTTTATGCGTCACACTTTCGTCCGATAGATTTCTTGACGCGTATGGTGCGATATGGTGTCAGACAGGAAAGAAACCGCCGATTTCAAGTCGGAATACTGGGTACGATCGTACCGATCGAGGCGCTGGAATTAATGGATAGCAGCCATATTTGAAGCACGACGGGTGTGAAGGTAAAAGTTCCACTGTTAAGCAACTTCTCAGAAGGCCTTGAAGAATGTCAAAGGGTTAGGCTTTGACAATGCATTGGGGACAAAGGGAGACACATTTTGATGAACGTGATCTCTGCTACGTATGGAGATTACGGTCACAAACAGACCAACGAACCCTTTGAAAACTTGCGATTTCTTACAAAAGCCGCCATCTAAGAAAGTTCATCAGCGGCTTTGAAGCAGCTTGCGGACAGTTACAATTGCTGTAAGTACACATGTGTACATGTGACCGAATGGTCCTTGGCGATGACGAAGAGTGCTGACAGTGTGACAGCTAACGCCTCTGACGTTTTTCAATATGTTGGTCACGCAACCGATAATTAGTGACCCACCGAATTTGTTCAAATAACAGTATCCGCTCCGAGCAATGTCCGGTACGCCGGACAGTCCACTGGCATAAGTAGTCGGTTCAGGTAGAGTAGACAGAACACTACTGTCCTGCTTGTTGATTTTGAAAGCACAAATTTCTCAAATGAATATCAACAGACAATAACGTCACCTAAGAAACCTATATGATGGAGTGTAGATGAAGGTGACAAAGAGGTCGGACACCGATAGCTCATAAATATAATCTAAGTGAGATACACCTCCGCGCTATACAGCAAAATGTACCGCGTCAGTGATCTGTAAATGTCATTTGGACACCAGTTTGGGGGTAATAACACTAACGAGGAGCCGGGCGGTTCCGAATCCGATCAACAAAGTCACGCATGTAGGATACTTGGCAGTATACAGAACCCAAGTGACTAAATACGCTAAATGACAGAAAGCGCCTTTTAGCGGTTTGTCGAAGGGGCACCTATGGCCGTGGACATTTAGTAAGTATTGAAAGAATGAGGATCATACCTTTTCATAAGCAAAATTCTAACTAAAATTTATCATCTGGGAAGGTCCTCTAGAAACCAGATGCTTACCTTAACAAGCAAATGTCGCTCCTGATCTTCAAGTGTTGGGGACATGAGCAAAGGGAGAATCTGTTTGAACAGTGGGCCGGCACCAAACTCGCGTGCTTTGTCCGTGATTTGTCTCAGCGCCGACTTGCGCATAGGAGGGGTTCCATTTTTGATTTTCAGCAAGAAAGTCATGATCTTGCGTTCTTTAGCCTCCTCTGGAGAGAGGGAGTCCTCATCAACGTCCTGAAACAGTAGCAGCAAACAACGTCACCGAATATTTACGGGAATAACTTCCATGAATAACCGACCCGGAAGACCAAGATCGAGCAGGAAACCCCAACTAAGTGCACCGTGAAAATATTAGAGGGAAGCATAAGAAGCATTCAGAACATTACCTGTAACAACTTGTCGAAATACTGGAGGTCATCTGGTCTCATCATTGGTAAATTGACACCTTTAGGTTGCATATCACCCAATGCAGCTGCGTTTGCGCCGGTTGCATTTAAGCCGAGACCAGCAGCTGTTCCAATGTCCGGAGTTGCTATTCGAAATCCCATAGGAGTGCCGACCATAGGAGTTGGCGTGGCCACGAGACGATGACCCGGTGTTCTGATCGGTACATACCCCGTGGGAGGAGGCATGATTTTATAACCTGAGATAAATAATTGAAACCAATAGGTACATTACTCGACAGTTTAAATGTTGTACACGCTGACTTACACAGGCATACCGAAAAACTGTAAATAAATCAAGGAAAATAAACAGGTGCGCAACTGACCTGGCGGCAATATTTCGTCTAATTCTTCATCCGTCAAAGGTCTATTGCGATCATCGATCTCTTTTTGCCAAGCATATACTTGTAACTGTTCGGGTGTCATAGGCACGCCGGCACCAGGTATCGTTACTGCAGCGGTTCCAAAATTGGGAGTAGCCATGGACATGGCTCGCACTCCAGTGGGAGTTGTACCGGAAGGCGTAAAAATGCTACCAGCACTCATGCCGCTGGGGGTTGCACCAGGAGTGCCGGCCCCCATCGCACTTGCGGGTGTGAAACCCATGGGCGTCTAGTGTGAATACGAACAAGAAGATAATTTACAAATGAGCCCGTCAAACTAAAAACTTGATGTTAACTAAATAGAAAATGATGAAAAACAGGTCAAACATGAACTGCGATATAGCTTAACAGTTTTTTTTTGCGAATGGTGCGCAACTGTGCCATGATTTCCACTTCCTATATAAGGCTGTAGTTTGCGGGTGAAAACTAATTACGTAGCTGTAGCAGCTTTTTAACTGGCAAGCTTTATCAGCATATATCTGTAAGAGTTGTTCCAGTCGCTACCAACAGTATAAGAATCGAGGATACCCAGTCAAAAAAGTACGGCAAATGCAAGTAACAAATGAAATCATGGAAACTTACATGGGAAGGGGTAGCACCAGGAGTAGAACCGGCCTTCAAAGGAGTTTCATCCCATCTTGAACGCCTCTTTACAGCTACTGCGGCCGCAGTCGCTGCAGTGGATGGGGTAGCAGAAGGTCCGTAAATCACGGATGAAGGGGTGTCCTGGATTGATTCTACACCACCGCCTGGCGTTCTGTCAGCTCTTGGGGTCTCCGCCCAACCCGCCCCATGACCTGGAGTTTCTGCACCATAACGCTCAGTATGTGGTGTTTCATCCCACCGATTCCGTCGAGCGCTAGGAGTACCCTGAGAAATGCCATTAAACATTAGTATAGGAGCAATTAGCCACAAACCGTTAACTCGATTACTAGGGTGATCAAGACCGGCTGAAAACATTTTGTTGCTGAACAAGTGGCAAAAGTAAATTTGGGACGAGTTTATAGTGTTAAACAACCAAACGGCTTAGAAACAGGATACTCTAAAACAACATTATCAATTTATAGGCCGAAAACACAAAACTTCATAAATGGATTTAATTAACAAGGCGCAAAATCAAGTCAACACAATACTTACGCCTAACATGGCAGTCCCTGAAGAATCTCTCCCTGGCGTCACAGCACCAGACAAATATGCTGGCGTTTCTGCCCACTGACGGACACTCTGTCCGGGGGTCGCCCCAGGGTCCTTGGGGCGACCAGGAGTTTCTTCCCATTGAGAACGACTACCTGGTGTTGCAGCACCACCAGGAGTAGCGGAAGAACGCGATGGAGTCACGGAATCATCAGCCCAGCGTTTGGATGTGGGCGTAGCGGTATTTGGAGTGGTAGCAGACGATTCAGTCTTGGATTCTCCGTTGGTTTCTGCTGAAGCTTGGTCCCATCGACGCCGTTTAGTCGGTGGCATCGCGCCAGCAACCACTTTCAGCTGACCAGATTTGCTCTTTTCAGCTAGCTCCGCTTGCAATATGCGATGTTCCTTCGTTAGTTGCTGATTCAGCATAATGTCCTTGTAGGTTGTAAGACGATTATCTGGAGTCTGGTCACCTAAAACCAATCAATCAGACAAACAAACAGGTGAAATGAGAAATTGACAGTTCATGAAAAAGACAATAACACCATACGTAATATTTAACACTTAACATGGAAAAACCACAGAGTGGCAAAAGTGCTACAACGGGAGATAAAAGGTATTGTTAGGCAAAAAAAAGGAAAAGATATAGGGGAGGGGAGATGAAAGTTACACCGATGCATACAAAGATTTTCAACACGCCCGGCAATGACCTCTGTTCTTCACCATATGAGACACTGTCTTCAACCGAAGATGTTCATCGTTTTCAGATCTCAGAAGAGAGGCCGGGAGCATCCTACTGAAGCAACCTTCAGTAAATGCCTTCACATTCCGAGCCAGTCGTACGCCGGCAACAAGGCTGCCGCCTCCAAACAAACTCACCACTAACAAGACGCCGTGTGGCAGGCGACGAGTTAGCATTCGTAAGATGTGGCCAAACCAACGAGGCTTATGAGATGAGATCATCACGCTCAGGGATCGACAGTTTATCCGACACATCGGCGAACTTCGTCACTGCTGACACGACGTTCTCACCACACGCTACCTATTTCGGAGATACTGACTGTTGAAAACGGATACTCTGTGAACATCTTCCGCAAGAATGGACCAGGTTTCGGAGCCGTACAACAGGACTGCCCTTACGGTGGCATTATACACTCGGTCTTTCACAGAAAGACTGAGATCATGTCGACGCCACAGATGGTGTAAGTTGGCAAACGCCATCCGGGATTTCGCTAAGCGATTCTGTGATCTCATCAGACATTCTACCAGCACCGATACAGCTCCCAAAGTACATGAACTTCTCGACTATCTCCAATGGCTCACCACCAAGGGTAAGAGCAGGTGCAGAGTTCTGTCGATCTTGCAACAGCACCTCGCACGTAACAGGTCCAAAGATCACAACACACTGACGAGCAGAAATATGTAGGGTGTTCAAGATGCCCCGGGCTTCCCATAAATCTTCGCTGACTATAGCGATGTCATCTCGAAGTTGAGTACCTTGGCAAAGCTCCATACCATTATATTCGCACCATGTTAGGGCACACTCTAGGACTTCGTCTACTGCGAAGTTGAATAAGAAAGGGGAGAGTGAACGACTTCAACTCGATCCAGTTGGGATAATGAGGTCCATTGATGCGTTGTCATAAGCCCTAACCCGGCCCGAAGTCTGGCGGTAAGTTGTTTTCAGAATTTTCACGTAATTTTCGGGAACCTTTCATCGGTAGACAGCCCCAGAGTGCAGCTGTCAAATGAATCAAGGGCCTCTCTGGTGTCCAAACAGACAACTGTTAGCCTTCTATATGAATGACGGAATTCAAGCATTAAACGGAGATAACGTTGGACACCTGGATTTAAGCACACTGAGAAATGAACTCGAAACTGCGCAAATCAAGCAGCAAACTGACACTTTCCACGTGACTGCTGAGATGTCCGCGTTAGTGGATCCACCGACTACGCGTGGGCCAAGTAAAAACATTCCGAACCCGTTCGGAAAAGATGACGTGCCAGCGAAAATCAGACCGGATTTCCATCGAGTCGTGGTTGCATCAATCATATGTTCCCGTCAAGCCCGAACACAAAACACCCACAGAGAGAACAAACTGTCACATTTTTGGACACAGGAGGGCCTTTAATTCGCAGCGACATTTTGAGAAGTGACAACTTGCAATTAAACTGCAGTCAGACCCTTGGCAGGGTTATGACTTGAGTCGGTTTGCCGTCAAACACTGATTTCGTAAACAAAGTGTTACAGAGTAGTTCAGTATCACATAAACGTCTGCGTTAGACGATACCCTGGAGAGCGCTCGTGTCGGGCGTGGAATGGCTATTCCATGCAACATTACGAATATACAGATGTTGCGTCAACCCAGGATGCTTCGCGAGCGGTTCAAAGCATCCTCGGCTAACTAAACGCTTCACTTCGTTTATCTCTCAATTAGTCTCTGTATAGGCTGAGAATAGGATTGTATTACATAAGTGGCAGAAGCCCATGTACAAACTTACTGCCGATGATGAACTGTTGGACAGAGGTGAAAATTTTATTTGTCTTGTGAGCTGTCAGTTTTGGTGAAACGTTGAATATCACAGACCACGTTATGGGCTAAAACCCAGACGACACCGATAATCTCACAGTACCTGTTATGTCGGACGAAATGGCATTATTTGGAGGGCACGAGTAGCCCATCAATACGTTTAAGAAACGTAACCGACTCAGGTTGAAAATGTTCAAGCAATGTAGTCTGCGAGGCACTAATCGTATTACTAGTGTAGGGCCGGCAAGTGGGCAAACTACACCGACCACTGAGTGCACTGCTTTTGTCTGATAAGCTACGTCCGCTCGAACGTCTTTCGTGTGCTCAGTGATTGTGTGCTACATCCCACATGCTGAAACAAACTGAAAAGCGAAAATCCGGAGGGCACGGTATAACACGAACTTGCAGCTATGAGCCCCGTAGATGGGGCATTTACAGCCACCTGGGTATAAGGGATAACTGGCGTCTCTGGCTGACAGGAAGAATTGCAGTGAATGGCGTTATTGTGAATCCCTTTGTTCTGTAAATTGATGTTTACCAACTCATTAAAGGTTCCAATTCTTGTGATTTTCCTACTTGTCACGCCATCTCACAATTTTCACTCCGTGCGACACCGACGTGAACAAGTCGGGGGAGAAAATTTCTGACGAGTAGCCAATCCACAATAAGGTTCCAAAGACTCAGCTTCGCAAGACGTATATAACTCCAACAAGACAATCATTGAGGCTCCAGTGGTGCATAAGGAAAGCAGTAAGGGCGCTTAATCCTAAACACGAACATGAAACTACTTTAGTCAGCGACGTTCATATATAACCACAGGTAACCACAGGTCAAATCTGAGAGCACGAGAACCCAAAAAGTACATTCTCAAAGTGGTGTTTAACGTATAAAATGTCAAGACTCTATGACCGTGTTCATAATTTCCCAATTTCAATATAAAAGCTTGTAACAGATTACCATGACCCTAAACAAACGGAGCAGTAGCAAGAGCCGTTTGTTACCGCAACAATGACGAGTAACTCTCCAGAACGAGTTTCCTCAAAAGGAAAAAAGGGCAAAATGGATACGATTAAACAGGATTAATGTTGTGGAGGTAAGCACACCATTCAGTGCAGCACGCTATTACGTAAACAGCTTGCCTAATCACCGAATTGTCTAATCAAGGGATAAGCGACGAAAAAACGATAGCTACCAACTTCGTTCAAGTGAACAGTCGGACATCACACTTGGTGACCAAGCCGTTATCTGGCCATCTCGTGATGTATCTAACTATCAGTGATAGTGAGTGGGATGTGGCACGGTAAAAGCGCAGACGGTGTAATTACGTGATTCACCATCGCAGAAGGTGCGGTGACCAGCTGCTCACGTATCTAGAGATTTTGGAAATATGCGCCGGTAGACAGACGAGTTGCTCGCGAGGTCATCCCGCACGATGCGTACATCGACGGATGCCACGAGTATACATTGCAAGTCTGTGCAAACCTTCGCCGTGAACAGGCCACTACTCTAAACAGCAGAGCAAAATATACCTGGGATCCACAATATATACCGCTTTTCAATGATAATCTTATGTCCTTTTAATACCACAGGCCATGGAGGTTGGCAATGGCAACAAGCGTCCTGGATATTTTCACGGACATCGCATCAACATTATAACAAGCAGGAGTGATGGTACAATCCAGTCGCAAATAAACTGAACGCAATATAGAACGTGACGGAAAAAACGAGTCTAACTTTCCCTGAATTTGGTGAACCAACGAAGAACCTGGATGGGCTAGAGCTAAGACTGACGCTTCTGCGTTTACTGCGCAAACTGCCAGTTTCCTTCTTTGCAAACGAGAATAACTGTTAACAAACATCAATTATGAGGTGTTGCTTCAATCTCTCGAACTTGAAGTGATAAGTATGACACGGATCACCCACCATCGTCTTTGAAAAGAATGTGATTCGTCAACAAACTGAGCAATAGCGCCAATTCTGCGTCCGATGGAGTGTTGGTTGGAACTGCAAAACTAGCTATACGGAGCTGGTTGTCAATATGGTTTAATCTAACTACTGCTTGAACAAGCCACTGCCAGTCTTGTCTCGAAAGCCTGCGATTACTCATTACAAAATACTTTAAGGAGACCTTGTTCTTACCCTTTCCTGACAGAAAGGCTCTTTGGTCTCGCGGCCCCAAAGGGGCTACGGAGTCTCACTGGTCAGTCAAATTTGTCACAGAGTACCTGTGCACGAGAAACTGCCGCCAAATGTATTTATTGCCTCCCAAAGGACAACTTAAGGAGCCGTCGCACACATATCTGATTAGCAGAAGCAGACTGTGAATCAGTCCTAAGTTTTCTCAGGTTGCAAGGCACTGTTAGGAACTCTTTCCTAAAGTAACGCCTCAGAAAGTTCGACGTCTATGTGACATTCGAAGAGACGTACCGACTCGATGAACTTACGACAGTGGCGTCGCACCCTCGTACCAGTCACTGATCCCAAGAATAGCACTGGTAGACAATGAACGACCTACACATTCACTTTGGATGACATGTGACCTGTACGTAGCCACCAGGAGCCGCAAAGATGACCTCGGACCATTCACAGCAGAACATTTCAGATCATCATATTAACAAGACCAATGACTGGTGAACAAATTCCAATCGGTTACAGCAAACAAACGTGGGAAACACGCAGTCGGATAAACGTAGATGCACCTACAAGACGACCGAAACTCCGCGAACAGAACTACTAAAGAGACAGCCAGAGATCAAGGAAAAATAAAAGATTCGACGAAACAACCGGTGCGTCGGAGAAAAATATAACAAATTAACCTACCATCAGCGAATGGATCCACACGAGCAGGAGATATCATGGCCAATCGTCTTCGGGAACGATATTCATCTTCCCTATCAGCAATAGTTGGTCTACGTAATTCCCCTGCAAAAATGAAACGTTATGCGGAAGATAATCCAACATACCGCCGTCAGCAGCCATCTTCAGACGATTATACCAAGAGTGGCGCCAAGCAATTTAAAAAAGGTACTTAAACAAGAGTATAACAATACCAACGCAAACTCCATGTGAACTTGCGGTTCTGCGATTTGTTCACGGGTTCGAGGTTGGGGACCCAATTCACCCGGATCCAGTCAGTTTGTCCGTTTCGATGTCAGCGGTTTTCTGTTGACCTGAAAGGCAGTCATTGAAAACAGGGTGTAGCACCGCTCTTGGGGGTTACAGAGAATACCGAGAACACAGTGAAGTACTAATCTGATAGAAAAGAACAAAATACTAATCTAACAACTTAAGTAAGTGAGAATCTAATAACACTTTGAAACGGTCCCTAGAAGAGCAGCTAACAACCTCTAATGGAAGGTCGTTCCAGTGGTTGATAACCCTGTAAAGGGTTGAAGCTAATGGAAGCTTCTTGTCGTGACCCTCCGACTGTTATCGACTACTGGGGTAAAGAATTGCTGCACGAGTCCTGCGCTAAAGAAAAAGTGCGTAAGGATTAAGTCACCGCGGAGTCTTCGAAACTCAAGTGGATAAAGATCAACCGAATGCTCAATTTCAATTTCAAATCCAGGACTTGATGAAGGCCTGCGCCTGTTGACGTCCTGATGCTTGACTGGTGTGATCCGGAGATTGACCAGACTGCGTTTTCTGTCGATGCAATGCGTTCGGTAGTGGTCTAAGGGTAGGGACAAAAGAAAAAGATGACAAATCTTGGTTGCCCTGAAGCAAGCAGATAATTATCCGATTAATACAGAGTAGGAAAAAGGTTGCTCCAACATTTGTCTAGCTCCCTTTTGAATACATCCACGCTGGAGGCCTCAACAATCTTTGCAGGCAATTTGTTCCACGAGTTGACTACCCGGTTAGTGAAAAAGTTAAATCGAACAGCCAACCGTGATCTTGTTTTTGATTGTGAACCTATGACCTCTTAAATCTCTGTCCTGACGTATCACGAACAAACACGCCAGGGGCTTGTGCCGGTGTAGTGGGTAAGCTTGTACACTTCAATAAGGTCTCCTCTTACCCGCCGGCGTTCGAGCGAGAATAAGTTCAACGAGCTTAGTCGGTCTTGGTAGCTTAGACCCTTCATACCCCATACCATACGTGTGGCTAGCTTTTGTACCTTCTCGAGGACAGCTATGTCCTTTATGAGATACGGTGACCAAGCTTGGGCACAATATTCCAAGTGGGGGCGAACTATGGCCGAGTACAGTGGGATGAACACTGCTGGACATGGGTTGGCGATCGCGGATTTCAGTCGGTATAACGCCCGTCGTGCTTTTGTCGCGGCTGCGGCACACTGTGCAGATGGAGCAAATGTGCTAGTGATTTGGATACCTAAGTCTCTCGTTTGCTGTTTAGTTGCTAGCTCGATTGTCCGTCCATGTGCATCCCTTATATACCTGGGGGTCGAGTGGGAAGCATTAGCGAGGATATGACTTTTGAGAACATTCAGTGGTAAGTCCCACCTTAATGTCCATTCGCAGATCTTCAGAATGTCCTCTTGGAGGGCATCCGAGTCCGACGCATTTCCCACCAGCTTTATGTCATCAGCATACAGGTAACATGGGTTGACCAGGTTGTCGGTCAGGTCATTTATGTATACCAGGAAGAGCAGAGGGGCAAGGATTGACCCCTGAGGTACTCCACTTAACGGAGAACCATCGTCCGACAGTACTCCTCTTACTCTCACTCTACACGACCTTCCAACTAGAAACGTCTGGATCCACCTACAGATTCTAGGGGATATTCCAGCTTCTCGTAGCTTCCAGCCCAAAAGCCTGTGGTTGACAGAATCGAAGGCTTTCTGGAAATCTAGGTAGCACACCTCGACCACTTCCCCTCTATCCAACTTCTCCGTGACAGTGTCTAAAAACGTCAGCAGATTGGTAAGACAAGATCTGCCTTTTAAAAAGCCATGTTGAGGAGCTTTGAAAAATTTCTGCTCGCAGAGAAATCGGCAGATCCTCTCTCGTAATATGCGCTCAAAGATTTTGCTGACGACACTAGTCAGGCTTACTGGTCTGTAATTTCCAACCTCTGATCGGTTACCATCTTTGAAGATGGGAATTATGGTGGCTTGTTTCCAGTCCCTCACAACTACCCCTGTTTCTAATGTGAGATTGAACAGTTGGGCAAAAGGCGACGCCAGCAATTTGGCCAAAGGTTTTAGGATAGCCGGGTGAATATGGTCCGGTCCTGCGGACTTTGTGCTGTTTAGCTGGGATATCGCTCGCTCAACTTCGTGGGGCGTAATGTCCTGATCCACCATGGCCACACCCACGGTGTTGGAGTGAGGCTCAGGTACTCCATTGTCTGAGCGATAAACACTGAAACTGTGCCATGAACGCGTCCGCTATGCCTTTATCAGTCGATATAATCTCTCCTTTATAGGAAAGTGTGGTCCCAATTTCCTTTCTTAGAGAGGACCTGGACTGAGCATAACCGTAAAACCTCTTGGGGTTCTGTTTGATATCACCAAATGACCATTCCTTGCTACCTTTATTGCTTCGTT
>LOND01001196.1:51632-72547 GCA_014220965.1 Paragonimus kellicotti | reverse complement strand
AACAAATGCGCGATAGCAGTGGGTCGTCGCCGTTGAGTATGCATACGAAACCAATCGACAATTTGATTAGGAGTAACACCAACGATTAATAAGGTCTACAAGCAATCGTAAACTGATAACAGACATACGATTCCAACCATAATAAGCACAAATCCACAAGATCAAAAGCGGATGCCGAATAATGGGTTAACGTACGCATCGCGTCTCATAGTTGTAACATCGGAAAGTTGGTACACAACCCAAAATACGTAAAGCGTGAAACACTAAGATCTTATTTAGATTTCTATTCCAAATCAGAAGAAAACAACAGAACGGACGGCTATCCTAGATGATTGTACACAAAATTTGTGTAAAGTAACTAAAATAGCCTGCAGCCACAAGCACTGACTATTTATCTATTCGAGTTGAGCCACTCGACGTTACTGAACGATGCTTCAAACTACAGTCAACTTGATACGAATTGCATATCACATACATTTAACCTCATTCTTCGTATCAGATACGCCTTTCGGTGTATGCCGGTTTACCGGACGGTTCCCATATCGACGTAACGCAGTGACCGACAAAACCCCAATCTTAATTTGATCAAAGGAGTACACACCGGTGGATGGAGAATACTAATACCGAAATATCGGATCGTATATATTATTCGCACTTGTGTACAGATAGGTATCTCATAGAAATTTCCCACACACAAAGGAGTAGAGGGGGAGATGGGGGGGCAAGCGGATTGAACAAACAGACAGTCAGTCGGAAAAAACAGATAGGAGTAGCATCAAAATGGAATCAAAAATATCGACTCGAATGCGGTGTTCACAGGTGGTAGAGTGATGAGAAGGGGCTGGGTGAAAACGGAACCCAGATATGGAGGCTTGAAAAATGCATGTGTACAGAGCTGGCCAACCGGTTGCCAACATTTTACTTGTGCACCACCATCTTGTAAGGAAAAACATGGAGGGGATGTGAATAAAAAAAATGTGGACGGTCTTCCAAGAGTGCCAACACTCGCAGATAGAGAGCTGAGTGATGGAATAGGAGCTGAGATTGAATTGACAACCCACGACAGGAAGTTTGCACCATAACTGCACCATAACTGATATACGGACAGAAAAATCCGGATATTCCGAGATCTTAGGTTGATCAATCGAGGTGGAGAGAAACATAGTTGTGCATTCGAAATTGGCACAAAAACAAAAATAACGTTAGGTGCGAGTCGTGGAAGAGTTCCAAAAACAAAACATTGGAAACTGTCAAGTGCCGCAGCACCATTGCATTGGCAAACGATCATAGGATGGTTATTTGCTCTTAGTGATAACGGCAAATAACAGACAAAGGGAGAGAGAACAAATTACGATACACAACTATCAGATATAGCATGAGTGCTGCGAACAATAAATGCGCATTCAGTATAAATGTTACAAGACTCAGATTTAAAGATATATATGTCTGTGTGTGCGTGTACGTGTTAACCACCAGTGACAATCTCGCCCAACGTGATTCGTAAGTTCATTACAGAGTCTGCAATGTTCCATCTGCACATGTGTGCACCGGGGAATCCTTGGACCTGGTAATGCAGACAGCCGATGAGTTGTTTCTTTTAGACAGTCCGGGTCGTTTACTACAGTCCTCCTCGCTGCTCTCTAAATTCGTATCCTCGTCTTCATCTATGTCCTCACAATCCTCACCATCACTGTCCACGTCGTCATCTACCAAACAGTGGCTATCAAAGTTCAAATGATGTGACTGTTGTGACTGTATAACCGAGAAACGGTCGCCTCGATCGGCCGAATGCCACGTATCAGCAGTCGACGTGTTGGAGATCGGTAGTGGGAAATTGGCTAGGGCTGACGGTAAACGATGTGGAGGTAGATGAGGATAGGCGTCACCTTCAAGGCCAGTCACAGATGTTCCAGCGTAGGTCGAAGTGCACAAATCACCCGATGAACCAGTGAGTGGCATAAGAAGTGATGCGTTCGGATCCATTTCACTACGATGCAGATTGGACGAACTGCCAGCAGGCACTGGGTCACCATACACGACTGAATAAACAGAACGAAGGAGAATTACACGAACAAGCGTAGATAGATAAGAATGAAAAACGAAATAGTAACGCAAGCAGTATGATCAACGAAGAAGAGAGGTTAAGGCTTACCAGAACCATGACCAGGCAGGCGGAGGTCGTAATTGCGTGTGGAACCGTAGTCTGCACCAGCAGCACCGAACGAACCCATGGACGCAGTAGAGTTGGATAATGCGTTGCCGCTCGATCCAGTGAAGCCATTATTGCCAATGCCCGTGGTCATATGGGTCCCGGACTCAGTCCCAGATGCAGCACCGCTAAGAATACAACCACGAGACTGACTGGCGTTACCGCCAAAATGACTGTCGCTTTTTTCTTCTTCTCGGCGTTTCAGACAAGCTTGCTTTGGGTTCAAGTTACGTTCTGTGGGATAGGCAGGACATTGGCTTAAGTAAATTTTTAAAAACACTACTCGTCAAGAGATTATTGACAAACGAAGCTCAGATGCTGAAACGTCACCATGATGATGCGCGTTAGGATGCACAAGACAGACGTCCATGCAAATGATGTGAGCATGTCAAGATAAAAAACAGAACATACAGATTCAGCACCGTGACCGATCGGTAATAGTCCCGCTGCACTACGACCGTGACAACGAGAGTGATGAGCGTGTGTTAAGCCAAATTCCACAACGGACCAATCAACGACGGAAAGATGGGTGTGCCTTGGATACAGAGCAATATGAAGATCCCGAACATTCAGAGTATGAGTCTTCATATTGATAGCACGTAATGTCTCCTGAGGAGCGCAAAGTATGTTGTTGGAATGTACAGCTATGCACCTTCGACCGATATATGGATTATACTTCCAAATAATGCAGTCTCAGAAAGGTTTTCATTTAAAACACATGCACGTCTACACATATATTGCATACAAAGTGCATTTATCTAGAAGCAGCATCCGAAGGGAACATAAGAATCGGCCGCCATAGTGAAGTGGATGGTGCATATGGCCACTGCTCGGGTTCGCCTTGTAAACGATCACCTCCTAGCACGGCAATTCAGAGAGGGAACTACCAGTGGTTCAATGTCGTTATCCGTTGGAAGTTGCAGATTCATCTGCTACTTAATGTGAAAATTTTACACCTAAGCTGCCCACCCAGGCCTTTGGAATACTTCGTGATACCCACTCTTGAGGTGGTTATGTTTTATTCACACATGGTTGTAAAGGATCAGAACCGGAACTGTGATAAAAAATGAGGGTGACACCGAAAAAAACACCAGTCAACGCGAGGTAAAATGGTCGTTTTAGAGAAGTACCATAGTGAAGGATTTTCTGATGTGGCGATTGTCCAATACTATCCTCTCTAGAGAAGTTGCATCGTTTCTTACTACAGAGGTTCTGATGAGTGCAGTCGCTGTAGGGAGTGCTGTAGTTATATGCGTAGATATAGCTATATACGAATAATGTACGCACTGCTGATTAGCGTCGAAAAAAATGAAACGAAAATTTGTCACAAGCTAATGAAATGGGACAACTCAAACCGGTGTTTGACTGGTACTTCACAGCTACCCCGTAGGGAGTGAATGAAAGCTGTTGTGGACGGCTTCACGCTCAACACACAGGCTCGACCTCTCTCAGCTACGAAGGGACTTACCGCGAACTTGTTGTTCCAAACTGGTTATCAGCGAAACGGCCTGTTGTAGAATGGTCAGTTTGGTTTGCTGTCGTTCACTATTCAAATGCATCATGCACATGCGACCCAGCTCCTTGAAGGCATCGTTGATATCACGAACCCGAATACTGCATGAGTGTGGCGGTAGCAGCAAAAGTGAAACGTAAACAATAGAGAGCGAACAGGAGGCAGGCGGACAAGCAGGTGAAGGTCCATGTGTGAGCATAAGCGAGCGAACGAGGCGACAGGGGAAAGGGGGTAGAACATAAGAGAACCACATGCAAACATTTAGTAAACATGCTGATGCATTCACTAAACAAAACACAGACAATTCAGCAATGCACGGAAGAGGAGGAGGGAAGGGGGACGAGCAGCTGATGCTAACCTCGAACATGATGTTCCAAACTGGTGATTACAGTGACAGCCTGCTGTAAAATCATCAGCTTAGTCAGTGGCTGACTGTTGCCCGTGTGCAAATTAATCATTTGGCCCAATTCCTTAAAGGCGTCGTTGATTTCGCGAACACGGAGTCTGGGACAAAACACCACCATCACATACAACCGCAGAAGAGACAAGAAACAAAAAAATTACGAATGGACACAGCAACTGTAGTAAGATGTGCAAACAAAGTCAAAATTGTCCAACACAAGGGTACATATACAGTAATCCAATAGCACTACTAGCTGAGATCAGAGTGGGGAAAAAAGAAAGACATATAAACATACCGTTCTCGTGCATTGTTTGCTTGTCGACGATTGCGTTCACGTTCAGCTTTCTGTTCCGGAGTTTCGTCCGGATCGATGGTCTCTTCGGAATCTGTGCCGCACAAACTAGGAGTCTGACCGTGATTAAAGGCACGTCCCAGAGCCTCGAAATCACCGAACATAGAAGAACAGTCCGAACTGAGTGCCGCGTTGGAGAGCAACGAGCTTAGAGGGACGGAAGTAATCGGGCATGTGGCGGCTGTGTTGCTGTCTAACCCGACACCAGAGGCAGTCAACTCGCCAGTCGAAACGGAATGAATAGAGGATGCCCGTCGCTTTTGACCGGCAACACGACCACTTCGTGCTGTGCGGTTACTACCGGTCTGATTTGATACAGCGCCGGAATGCGAGGAATAAGGTGTGGAGGAATGTGGCAGCAGAATACCGGGTGGGGCCTGAGAAGAACCGTCGACGTCATCCATACAGGACCCTGAAGAAAGACAGCAGTGCGGTTACGTTAAGTATAGATACACAAGCCAGTGTTTAATTGTCACATGACCAATCGAATCATATGTAAGTCAAATACCAATTGTTTGTCCAAGTCAAAAGGGAAACAGATGGGTGGTCCAACGTTTAACCCATATAAACAGAGCTACGGAAAACGCCTGTCACGAATAACTTCGACAGAGAATAATCTACGGAGAATCAGTTGATAAGAATTTCGAGTGCAGGACATCCTGATGATTAAACGACCTAGATAAGTCTACCACTTTTCATCAATCATTCGTCATCGTGCGATACACTGTCCCACGTGTTGACTACAACTTCATGGGTTGCCAAGACAAGAACAGTCGAGGTATTCAGGACTCGAACGTATGACCTACTTAATTCGTAATCGATGTCGTTACCATTAAGCTGTTTCAACAATGTATTGTCAATTTACCAGATTCAGGCAGGTCAAGTATAGAATTCACAGTTTCCAAGGTAAAACAATAACTAGAGCAAGCAGGCAGTGAAGCAGCTAAAAGATAGACCACAAAATGCAATTTTTACAAGGTAACTGAAAGTGATTGAGTCAAGCATCGTAGCAGGAACCCCCTGAGGTTCAACACTGAACAGATAGTGGGATCTGAACATAAACTAGTGGAGGAATATGCTCAGCAGACTTTCATAATCATCAGTTTGAGTTGTGGTGTGCTATGTTTTTCGGTGGGAACATCAAGTTTCACTCACGTGTGACAGACATCAGGCCATCTCGTGAACATCCAGCGTCTGTAGAGAATCGTGTTGGTCCAGAAGTCTGTTGATGTGACCGAACGAGGAAGAAAAAACAATTACGTGTCCGAGAGATTCAATCATTGACCCATGCGATATGTAACCATATACACACACTAACACAAGCCAGTTTTATTATGACAGGTGTGGTATAAAAAGATAAACGAAAGGAAACGCTCAACTAGTCGTGTACTACAGTTACGTATCACACAAATCCCACTGCAGATCACATGGAAACCAGAAATGGGTCGGATCAGATCATATGCAGAACAAGTGTAGCAGAAAGAGAGGAGGGGGCAGCTCATTTGCATGATCCAGCAAATTGGGGTCATCTAAAGGTGCGAGAAGCAGGCAGTGGGTTTAGGTTGGAGAAAACAACGGCGTTTCATGGACGAGAGTTCGACACTAACGCACATTAATGAAGTACGAGTCACGCAAAACAGCCAAATCTCTTGAAATACATGACACAAAGTGATTCAGTATATATGAGGAGTATGAACGAATATGTGATGAGTTGTTGTCGCGGTTGTGATTGTGAATACATTCCATCAGAATGGAAGGAGGCCCAGGTGTGCACAACCACATAACTAGCGACTAAACAAGGCATATGCACGTGTTACCAAGTACGAATAGGGAACAAAAACTAGGCTGTACGGCCGAGCGTCCGCTTATCATCCATGCATACGAGGAGTTGTGGGAAAACTGCGTTTCAACCTTCTGCAGGGTATACATTATTTCTGAAATACATAGTTTTCCGTGTAGAGCGCAACCCAGATGGCGAGTTAGAAGACAGCTATCCATGGGGTCAATGACAGGAAAAGTGGGTTTACTCGGAAAAC
Source organism: Paragonimus kellicotti (assembly GCA_014220965.1). Classification (NCBI taxonomy): domain Eukaryota; kingdom Metazoa; phylum Platyhelminthes; class Trematoda; order Plagiorchiida; family Troglotrematidae; genus Paragonimus; species Paragonimus kellicotti. Next base: position 66,034 of record LOND01001196.1, on the reverse strand, counting down.
AAAAAAATCACTGACAAATAACAGAGGTAAAAATAAGCTGAAGTGGATTCAGGGATAGCACAACTAACACATGAATCACTCTGACAGTCTTTACGTCATTTCAATGAAACCCGAGTAGCCACAACAACCTTTGAGGTGTAGGCAATCGTGTTGTCTGGCTTTACACCTGTAATGCGGAAGTTAAATCTCCACAAAAACATGACAAGGAGCACAACGAAAAGCTTGTATATCAAATACAGTGACCGGCAGATTGGAATCACACTCGATAAGCAAGTCTAGTTGGAAGAGTGTGATATAGGTAGGTGTGTGGAGATACTCATAAGCTAGGCTGTCGAAAATTGATAGAATTGAACATAGTTTAAAGAGGAAACCTACTGGATGGATGTCTTTTGTTGTGGAACAACCACTTGTAGTAAAAGGTCGGGGGAAAAACAAGTTATCCAGTCGCTAAAAGTCATACATAACTGCGCGAATTTGTTTGGAGTTTTAGGTTTTACGAAATCACCATAATGACAGGCTTGATGCGCTCACCTCTTGACACGTAAAAAAGGTAATAGACACAGGAAGATCAGTTTCTCGACGAAAAAGAAACCAACATAGCAGCGGTTGAAAGTGTTTATTCCAGGTTGGAGTAAAAAAAAAACTATTCATACCAGTGGTTAGAAGATAGTTCCAACATCATAACATGCACCGAAATTGGCACTGTTTTACTCTGCAAAAGTGAGCACTAATCAGCCAATGAAGTTCTATATACTGGTCTTCAAAGGCATCTCTCCTTTCGGTAGACAAGAGGAACTTATGACATGAGTGAACGCGGAGCACCTGTTAAGAGCGCTTGCAAAAAAAGCGTTTATGTGCAGTTGTGGAATTCAATTAGCACGATAATGTCTGCAGTGGCGCTTACTTTAAACTCCAATGGTCGATATGGCACAACCCAGTTTCTAGACCAACGGTGATGCCTGGTGTCACTTGTGTTATTTTTCTGGCGTAGCTAACTGGCCAGCGTCGTTCTGACCTAAGGGTAATTGATAAGCAGTATGCAATTCTACGACTACTTTAAATCAGTCTGATTGGACAACAGATGGCTAGTCTAGAGATCAGCGACTGACGATGCTATTGAGAACAGATGAGCAACCACGGAACGTCAACTATCACAGTTATGGGATTTGGGAGGTCCGAGGCTGCAAAGACAGTGATGTCTGGGAATATCCATACAGGTGATTAAAATATTCTTAAGTACATGAACACGCCAAACACGCGTGCCAATAACTTGACATGAGGTAATTCACTTACGTCGAACATGAAATCGATAGGTGAGAACGTGAATAGGTGTTTTACTCAGAATTTGGAAAGGGATATGACACACTACTGATTCGCTGAAACTACTGTTTCTTGGGGAAATCAGAGACTTCCAAGCGTGGTCGAAGCTAAGCACTGTACAATAGAAAGAACAACGAATCGTCAGCTGCAACTTCGGTTATGGACCGTCCTCGCAAGTACAAGAATGAGGCATGTGCTTCATCCACGTGATTTAGCAACCGTCTCTAAAATGTCTTCTAGTCGGCTGTGCTTGAAGCATAACATGTCGTGAGCAGTGAGGTTGGACAGTCTTAAATCAGTCCATATACTTTGAAAAGGTCAAAATGAAAAAGTGAAAGATACGACGTGTGATCACAGTTGTACCATTTACAATGTACAGCTAACCCAACTTGATACAAGATAACGATTTGTGTAAAGAGAATGAGGGAAACTGTCAGGACAAATGGAATACATACTAGTGAAGTGAGCAGGCCGGTCCCGCGATGCGGATCAAATGCACCGGGAGTCATCAGATTCAAACTGGGATCCGGAGAGAGCGCTAGACCAGATGATTGCAGGTGGGCAAACTCATTTGGCGGATAACTGGGTGTGGGGTCTAACGCCGGATCTACAGAGATACAAAATCATACAGGAAAATGATGCCCATAATTGACAAACAAACCGAAAAAACAGAGCACGCGCTTTTTCACAAAAACAGAACAGTTACTGAATACACATCTATACAGGGCGAAGAAAATGAGCTGATCTGAGGAGCGTGGATAAGAACACGGACAGGTGTTCATTCGCACTTCAACAATCTAGCCATGCGACAAGACTGATTGCAAATAGAGGTAGCAAGGATTGTGTGTGTTAGTGGCAGCCGTTGCAAACTGATTTAATGGGAAAACTAGAAAGCAGTGAGTGCATTTGCGTATAAAAACAGCAAATCACACGCGCGCATGTGGAACGCAATTGGAGAACGGACCAAGGATTAGTTTAGGCCCGCACACAACTGGAGTAAACTGGTTGGCGAAAACTGGTAGTTGATTAACATACGAATGAATCAATCACGCGGCGGTAAAACAGTGAGCACCGATGTCACCCATAAAAGCAGTTCTAAGAGGCTGACCTTTCAAGTGCACGTAGCTGGAATGAAAATACATTCGTGAACCAAAGTTTGAAAAACCTGCATTAAACTAGATGGAAACAGTAACCAGAGAATGTTCCACGGATTTAGGACACAATAAAACAGTATATCAGGATGGACGTCCACCTTAGTATACAGAAGACTTAATACTGCAGGAAATCATGCTGACAGCAGCCGATATGTACAAAACTGATCAGTCCAGTAAAGCAGTGGGATATATCGGGATTTTAGAAGGGAGATATAAACTGGTGGGGTTTGGTACGCAGCGCTGTTGACGTAAAAGTCCATTCGTTCTAAACTAAGCGTGGCGAAACCGTTTGCCGAAACTGCTCCAACAGCTGACAGAAGCACATTCGGAGCACGAGTACTAGGTCGACAGAACTGCAGTGTGTTCATAGCGAGTTCGCAAACCAGACGTTTCAGATGCCCTATTTCGGCTTTTCTATGCTCGGCGTGTAAATTGTTAAAGCTTCTGCTGATCTATAGCTTGGAAAAAGTTACCAGAATACACAGTGCCTGTCACAACACAGAGACTCGAAATGAATTCCGATGAAGCATCCGAATTTGTCGTCGTTTGTATCCGTTTGCAATTTAGCGAATACACTCAATTAGTAACAAAATAAACACCTCAGCTGTAGTTTCTTTTGTTGAATTGTGGCAGCTCAAACTAATATCGCACTGGGGTGTAACCGGCTCGATTCAGAAATGAAATTTCATGGTGCAACCTCTCTTGCCACGTAAGAGGCTGTTAAATGAGAATACGTAAAACAAACGAAGAAATCAAGTTTGGAAATACGGAACCAACAAATCCTGGTCAAGTTCGTCCGCTTGAACCCATCAAGCGAAGATAGGCTGAATGGGATTCAAATAAGCAACCTTCGTGTTTGAACTTATGCATTGGCTCCGTGAGTAACATTTGCGATGAGAGGAAATATAACTAATCTGGCAATCACGTTTCAGACTATCTAGACAAACTATAACAATATAATCAAATGCTTGTCTTTAGAGCAGACATAACTGTTGAACAGATAGCACGGAAAGTACCTTGATGTACGGCTCCGAAAGGGACACGAATTGTGCTCACAAAATAGACCAATGTAGCTGTGGTGAGATTGGACTGGAGCAGATTTTTAACTGGAGAACGTACAGTTGATCAAAGCTCACGTACAGGTTGTTGACAGTGGAACGGAGGTCAAATAAGGCCATACATTCAGAAGAGCAATCAGCTGATACAAGTTTGTTTTTTGAATATAGACGTAGCTATTTTAGTAGTTAGGTCCACTTCCCCTCCCCTCCTCTGTTTTTCTTCTTTCTTTTTGTTCTTCGTGGTTGTGTGGCAGTCAAGCATCAGTGTGAACCACTGATGTATTGCTGTCTATGATGATGATGATGATGATGATGATGATGATTTGTTTTAAAGATGTTGGTAAATAAAATAATTTGTTTGAGCATGTGCCATATTTAAACAACCAAAGTATAAGAGACAGAGATCAAAGAGAGCAATAACAGAGTGGCTAATCGAACTGTAAAACGACTGCGTCCAATAACCATCGCGGATGTAAATATTTTTGATTCTCTATAAAAAGGGTAATGTTTCATTAATAAACAGAAAGTTTAGTGCCAGTCACATTATTCTCGTTTTTTCTATGCATTAGCCGAGTACGCCATGATACCCACCATTAGTGTTTAGACAATGGCTACCGCTGAGTAGTTTCACTAAAACTGGAGTAAACGCTTAACAAAAACTCAAACACATAATGAAATTTGGGTCGATGTCAGCGAAACAGGGCTCTCGCAAGCAACAAGGCAAGCAAACCATTGTTGAGGTACGGTGACAGGGCAACGTAAATATCTGCTTACTCGGGGCATCGGACTGATGAATGCCACTGGGACGAACGGCCGAACTGGTTGCGTTCATGGTGCACGAGTGTAGTGATCCAAGTGAAGGTGGATAAACAGGGTTCGTCGAGGAAGAGTAGGGAAAAGGCTGGGTTGGATGATAACAAGGATGGAACACGTGATTAGCCGAGACCACGCAAAATTAGAGGACTTTACAGACAGACCGACGAGACGAGATTTGAGTGAGAAAAGTCGAGCGAGTAATGAGTACCGAAGAAAATCTGACCTGAGCTATGCGAAGACAGAGATTAGTATTAATGGGACGAGCACACATTCCGCTTCACAGAGAAACAGCATCACAGCTGTTGCCCAACAGAAATATGATTTGTGAAACAGAAGATGTTTGTGATAACCTAAATAAAAGAAACATCATGGGCGATGAGCAACCAAAGAATTGTCACGACAGACTGACATCCAGAGAAGTCCCAAAAACTGAAATCGAGTACAGCGCTCTCTCTGGACAGAAACCTTAAAAGAAGAAACATTCTTAGGACATAAAACCTGTTACATTAGGTACCGCCTTGGAAGAAACAAACTCCCTGGCGTTATACATGAAACACTTTATGGATTGAAGTGAGCCGAGATTTCCCCAGAACGAAATAGTAGGGCCAGTCCCGTCGAACCGAACTCAGACGGTGTAGATAGTGATGATGGGGTCGATCAATGTTAGTGTACAAACTTTACGTACTACACCGAACAGTTACAATCTTATCTACATCCAACACAGGAACCTACCCTAAGGCTCAATCAGTCGACTCAATCGAGAGCTCCTTGAGTCGAATAATCGTTATTTGATAGCTGTTTTTGCCAAGATAACTTGTGACGTCTTAACCCGAATGTAGTCCGGCAGCGAATTTTGAGTCACATAATATTGTTTAATGCCTTGCCTGTTCTTTGCCTTTTGGTCCGAACCATGTGTAGATCTTATTGTTTCCCCCGACGCATGATTCTCTATGTTTGAGGATTGTGTGGACGTCCAAACAAGCTATAAATGGGGAATCCTCGACAGTGTATACCTTCATTCAGGTGGTCCATAGCAGATTACGATGCAAACAATGGTTTCGCCGACTTTCCAGAAGAATTCGTAAGTGCTGGTCGTTCCCGTAAAACGGAACTGTTCAACTCTGAGCCACACTCGCACCCATTAGATTCTGTGAAGGTAGAATGCTTTCATCTCGGGGAAAAACACTTTCACCTAAGATACGGTGTTCATCTCCCAGAGGATGTTTTTTGTTGTTGAGTCGCAGTATTTGGATCATCACATCTGGTGTATTGGCAGACAATGTAAATAGAAATCCCCGTCCAGTTATAAGAATATCCACAAGGGATACAACTATATCGTGTTCGTGTTGAGAAAAAAACAGTCTGGCCGCTTACACGTTAGACGAAAAAAACAAGCCTTCAGGGCACTTCGTAAAGATGCAGCGGTGCCTTAACAATTTTCCAAGCAGCACATTACGGAGATGGGAGCATAGCAGTGCTCAAATCAGAGGCTAAAGCACATCGTACAAACGAGGTAAAGCATTGTTCGGGAGAACCTAAAATCTTTCGAAAAAAGTAAGGCCAACGGCAAACACATTTCAAATCCATCAGCATAGCCTTACCAAATGCGAGGACGGATGCATCGATTGAGTCATTGACGAACCGGCCGCGTATGCAGGTGCAGGTGGAACGGAACCAATTGCCCCGTGGGAGACTGGTGGAATATGAGGCAAAAAGGCAGGCAACAGGTGCGATGGTTGTGAACCGGACCCAGCATTCTCCGCGGGCCACAAGCCGGAACTTGAAGTGTTGCCACAAACCGCAGATGGATCTTTCAATATAAGTCGGAACACATAGTTATTACCGTAAATTCAAGTTAGTGTACAAGTACTAGTTACCAACGGCGCAAAAAGTTCAGACGACACGCGTCGTTTATGTACTACCTCAGGTACCTAATCAACACAGTTGCCACCCACATATCCCAGGGGATTGTGAGACCGACGTGTAAGGGGGGGAGGGTTGCTCGAGCTCTCTTACATTCAACTACGCGAACTCCCACCACCCGTATCGTCCGAAATGGGTAACGCAAACAAAGCCAAAACCCACACTAAGAGAGCTCAGTCACATATGAGAACTACTTGCGAACACGTACAAACTCGACAGTTGTCAATCAGGACATGTTAACGAGTGAGGTGGCTGGTGGAGCCAAGAGCAAGTGAAATGTCAATTTGGACACTGAAAATTGGCAACAGCGGTAAAAGCAAAGGCAGCGACGATGGCGGCAAGAGTGTCAGTCGAACCACACTCTGAGATTGGGGTAAAGCGATGTGCAGATATGTGGATCGAGCACACACGCACAGACAAGCACACACAGACTGTACAGTAAAACCGCCTGTTCGGCACGTACGAGAAAGAAGCCCCCTGGGATTGCGAGGAGTTTAATAGAGAACACATGCACGGAAGCACACAAGCGGCCACACAGATGTTTCACCAAAACACACATACACAAACCAGCCCCGGGGTTAGAAATTAGAAGCGCATTCATGTTTAGGCACACACATAAATGAAGATATACATCTATATTCTACAATCTCCGTGAGTGAACAGAGAGTTTTCAGATATGCGGTGTGGATAAAATTATTATCACACTTTTCCAGATTCGAAAGCATACCGAACGATAGCCGTTTGTGGGCTATCGATCATCGGATAGATGATTGCAAAAGAGCGAGCGGGCAACCAAATGTGACATACTGATAGACAGAACGAGCAAGCTGAACATACAGCAGAAGTGACTAGGGAAGACAACCTAACGTACTATTTGTGTTTGGTGGTTTTGTGAAGACATTTGTCTAACACTTAAACAATGTTGGGCTCTGGTCGTGTACATGCGATTAACAACTAAGTGGCTGGATTCATTGCTTCATCTGGGAAAGCACCGTCTGTTCATGTGATGCCATCATTCACAGATGAACAAGCTTCATCACCGGCGACAGTAATTGACATTGAGGCCTAACAACCATATACTCATGGAACGAGAGGGACAGAGCTGGGAGTGATTTGCCAACAAAGCCCTTATGCCTACACAACATGTAACACCGAAGTGACTACACCTTGCCAGCAAACCGCCAAGTTGTAAGGTCGACTAGGACGGTGTTCCGCTTCGATTATTGTACTAAATTTACGGAGACTAACGAACCGTTGCCTAATCTAACACCTCCGAACAAAAACTACGAATCAACTGGTACCCAACCCCGGAGATGAACGTTACAGAGATTGGCTAACGCGCTGGTAGATAATTTCAGTTCCCGATGCTAAATCAGCATACGTCCACTTCGCTCTGCAGCAAGGTCAGTGGATTAGAAACTGGTCATACAACTACACCAACAGCAGTCAATCGAAACAGTTGGAAAAAGTTTGCCACTTAACTAACAGGAACCAGCCACAACGGACAGCATACCTTCATGCTGCAGATATTGAAACTAAGGCGGAGAGAGAACAAAACCGATCAGAGAGAACAAACATGGACACTAGATAGACCGCATTATGAATTGTTACTTCACAATACCACATTGTGACCAAACGGTTGTCAGACATGTTCAAATACTTCTGTCGACGTAAACAATCAACAGAGTTACATTCGGGAAGGTCACCATATTAGCAGGTTAGGAAATTGCTCCATACATATTAAAATAAGGGTGGACGTAGAAACGCGAAAACTTGAATTCGATGATGCACAAACAAAACCACACAAAGGTTCGAACTGTAGTATGCTCAATCTTCTATTGAACTCTCTCGAAATAGGTTCAAGGTTCACGAAAAGTTTGGCTAGGAAAGGTATCATGGAAGAACCGTACGTGGAAACTCGTGTGAAGCTTGTCACAGGACTGGATAAGGTTGGGAAGACAGCGTTTTGTCACTAAACCGCTCGCATGTCTTAAAAAGGACTCAATGATAAGGTTAGTAAAATATGCAAGTGTAATGTCGTTGTATTGCATTAGTCAGTTTATGGATCCAACCAATCGTTGGAAATGTTCCTCCAGCACACCGACAGAAACTACGCGGGAACAATATAGTCAGTGAGAAAGCATGTAGCCGTTAATGATTCTTGAATTGAAGCAGTGAGGAAATAAAAACTTTCGAACAAACCAGCAGCAAGCCAGTCTTCAGACTTTCATGGTGAAACGGCTGACATGAAGAGACCAGTCAATTTGGCTCGCCTCCTTTTTCTACTGTTATCGCCGCAAACTTGCAAGGTAGCACCCTGGTCGACAGATTTAGTGTAGCGAGAAGGCGTCCAATAAAGCACAATCTTTATTGTCCAACACGCTAGTTACCATGCTACGCACGCGCTCGCGTTTATGAGTCAGAATTCCAGTCCACAACACCCCCGGTTTCCGCTCACACGTCGTGTGCACTTCTGCCCGGTTTATGTGTGATCGGCGCCTTCTATCGGGGGGTTTTCCGTCTGCCACTCCTCGTCCGTTGGTCCGATCTTGTTAAGCGATGGCTCGTCCGGTCGCTCGTGTTGTCCGTCACCGACTGTATTCCGCGACCGTGTTCGAGATATTCCTGTGTTGGAATAATCGCGCCCCCGATCTGGTCGTCCATCCTATTTTGCCTGCCATGCCTCGCCCGTTGGTCCGATCCAGTCGAGCGATGACTCATCCGGTCGCCCACGCTGTCCCCGATCCGCTCGCTGTGGGCTTTTGGACGTACCTCCCCGCGTTGAGGTATTCCGCCAAGTGTTGGAATACTCGCACCTCCGGCTTGATAATCCACCACATAGGACCACCCACCAAAAATGAGGTTCGCAATTGCCTTTCGGCTCTCAATCGTAATAGGGCTGCTGGCCCAGATGACCTCGTGCCGGCACTTTTCAAAGAAGGTGGCGAGGCGTTAGTAGAGGCATTGACTCAGTTGTTTCAACTTGTGTGGACCACGTACCACATCTTTCTGTGCTAGGTTCAAGAAAGGAGTCACGGCTCGGGAAGCAAACAGTAGGGAAGGACAAGCAAAGTTTCGTCATGGACGAGGATGTACCGATTAAATATTCTCGCCAAATTCTGGAGCAGCGTCATGTGTACCGCCGGCCAACAATCGCCGTATTTCTCGACTATAAAGGTGCGTTTGATTCGGTGGATCGATCTACACTTTTAGAGTCGCTTAAACGCAGGGGTGTACCGACCAAGTATGTGAACATACTGTCGGCGCTTTATTCCCATACTTCAGCTCAGGTTAGGGTTTACGGTGAACTGTCTGACAGTTTCAGCACCAGGAGCGGCGTACGTCAACAACTGTCCCCTTTCACCATTTTTGTTCAATTTCGTCATAGACGAAATAATGGAGGACTGTCTGCGGCACTCACAAGATGCCGGCGTGGACCTCCTACCTGGTGGAAAACCTGATTATGCTGAAAACTTTCAAGCAGCACAAACAACACTGGACGCTATTTCGCGTTCTGCTAAATACTTCGGAATGTGCTTTGCAGCCTCAAAATGCAAAGATCGTTGTGGTTATGCAATCACGTATTTAATATTGGATAATGAAGTTATGGAGGTTGTTGACCGGATTTGTGTACCTGGGAAGCTGCATCAGCGTGGCGGCGGAGGTGTAGGGAATGAAATAGAAGCGCGTATTTCTAAGGCTAGGGCGGTGTTCGCTAATCTGAGACACCTATGGCGACAGAGAGGTATTTCTCTGAAGCTTAAGGGTCGCGTATATAAGACGACAGCGAGAAGTGTTCCACTCAACAGCTGGGAAACTTGGGCGCCCATGGTAGAAGATATTAACCGGTGTCTGCGTTCGATTGTTCGAATCGGGTGGCAACAACAAGTAAGCAACGAAGTGGGTAGTCAGTAGTGGTTTCAAAGTGCTTATGTGGAATTCTTACATTTGCCCAGGCCAAGATGACTAGGCTATGTACTAGGAATGCCAGCTATTCGTCTGCCACACCAAGCACTCGCTGCCGACGCTACGGCCGACTGACGTAAAGGTGTAGGGTGGACAGATGATGACATGGCATACAGAAATAAGGTCGTTCACCAAGGTGTTCGTCACTATAAGTCGGGTTCGCCTCCCAGTCTGGAGACCTCACGACTCAGAGTCGGCAGCTGAAAACGTTCGGTGAGATGGCGGCTCAGTGTGATGTGAATGTTGCCGCTGTTTGGTCAAGTTGTCTTGGAAGTGCATTTAATGATGCGGAAAGATATCTTCTTGATGACGCTTTAATTTCACTTATAGCTCGGTTGTTTCTTTGCGAGATGCATTCAACGTAATGCAGACTGCTTGAATATAGACGTAGCTATCTTTAACAGTCAGGTCCATTTTCCTTCTCTTCTGTTTTTCCCTTCTTTTCTCTTCCTGTACAGTTTTCACTTTTTTCATGGTTGTGTGGCGGTTAAACATCGACGAAAACCACTGATGTATCGTTGATGATAACGTTGATAACCAGTGTGAATGTTGCGGCATACCATAACCATAAAGTGTTTGAAGGACGATTGCCCAAGAATGGATAAACGCCATGAGGTACTGATGACGATAGGTTACGAACGTTTGGCCAATCATTCAGGAAAACACAGTCAAGGACGTAACAAGATGGGTCACAGGTTAGATTAAGGACTGTTACAAACCTGATCATCGCTTGACGTTCTGCAATATGTTGAAATATTCAAGCAAGCAAACATACGTAAACCTGTCGAAATCCCGAAGACGTCAACTGTTTGCAAACGTTATCTTAATTAACTGACCGTTTGAGGATGACACTCTATCCTCTTCCTCAATAAGGATTCCAGCCTTCAACGCTATCCTCTTCACCTTAGTTTACTTCGCGAAGGTTTCCAACGTAGGCCCATTTAAGCAAACGGACTGAAACAAACCCCGATGGTTTGTCACTTCCAATTTCCGCACGAAGTGATTCGTATTAGTGTGAGATCCGTAAATCAGCGAGTTGATCAATTCGCCGTAAATTACTAGTAGAAAATCGACTTTGTAGTATCGGGTACATCGCATGGTATGAAAACGTATGGAAAAACCGCTTACGATGAGACAGGGATAGAGGAACTAGAAAACGAACTGCTTATCCGATCCACGCCGATCCATCAAACTGAGACTCTAAATGGCTTGCTTTGACATTAGAACAGGAACACAACCCCAAGATAAAATTGTACGGAAGCTCTGTTTTGTCAAGTCAACTTCAACAGTCCCATAAGATTTTTGCATAAGCACATGTTACCCAGTAACGTGGACGTAAGGTGCCTTGATAATCCGATGTGTCATCATCCGGTTAACAGTTCGATTTGAATAAAGATCGGCATTGAACCAATGACGCTTCACTCACCTAATGTTCTACATTAAGCCAGCCGAAACAGCCAGTAGATTGTCCCTTAAATTTTCCACTAGGCATGACTGGTGTGTGTCCGTATCTGATCAACAAACTACTGATACGCGGTACAGTGAGCTTCAACAGTCGACCATTTAGTTGGCTCATAAGTTGATGTGCAACATAGACCTTAGTGATAGCATGTTGTCATACACGGAATTGTTGTGTTGAGACTCGAAGAGGCCCGCCCTAACCAGAAAACGACTAAGGTAAAGATGTGTACAGCTGTGTACAAAACAATGTGATGCAAACAACTATTTAACTAATGATGGGGTAAGCAACATCAGTGACTTCCGCTTGTAGCGCATAAATGGGACCTTTTTTGTAAATAGCATATTATAACTGTATCCATTGCAGTTGACAATCGGTTAACACGAGACTATCCAACTGACCAGTCGTTCTGGTGAACAGGTATGCAAACATTGTACAGAAATTTGAGATATGCACCCTGACTATAAAATCACGTGCTCGCACGATTGATTAGATCGATCAGAACTTATCTAAACAGTCGACATGTCAATAGACAGCCCAAACGACGCGGTAAATGGTGAAACGTAGTGTGTATTGCGTTCGTAGGGCACTCACGCGGACGTTCGATATACTTAGACAATTAATACGAGAGCAGGGAACAGTTGAATGATAGATAGTTTGGTGATAGGGGGATTTATCTAAAAGGTTGAGTCTACGAAATTAAACCGAGTAAATCTGCATATTGCCACCTGTGCTGCTCTGCAACTGTCAGCCTGAAAAAGAATCAACAGGCCACAAAGGTGGCAATATAATGTAGTTAGAAAATCAGCAAAGAAACTGCACAGGTTGGTCAATTAATCAATTCATCATCATCATCATAGACAGCAATACATCAGTGGTTCACACTGATGCTTGACTGCCACACAACCACGAAGAACAAGAAAAGAAGAAAAAAACTTATATAAGAAAAAGAAAACAGAGGAATTAATCAATTAATCAATTAAATCACATGAGTTAATTGTATCTGAAGCACATACTGGGACAAGAGCAATTTGACCTCAAAGTTGGAAGCACGCAAACGAACAATTCTAATCAAGTCGAAGACTAGATTGCTCAGTCTGAACTTTTAACGGAAACTGAAGCGATGATGTCATTCCAGAACAGATACACAGACACCAAGGCAGATTCACATATTCAGCAGAAGAGATCAAGGACTAATTCGAGTGCCTAGAGAAAAAAACCACAATAGCAGATGGCAGTTTGAAAGTTTGGAACGAATCGTTCGGTATGTTTGTCTAAACTATACAGTTAGGATAGGATAAACAGAAAACGACCAAACATTGACACGGTGCACTCCCTCCGAAACCTATCCGGGATAAGTGAAAACTATCTTCCAGCTCGTGCAAAAACGCGCGCGCGTGCACACACAAGTATGTACAAAACGTTTGCGTGTCAAAACAGATGTTTGGAGGTCAACTAATGGCTGCGAAGGGAAGAAATTCGAGCGCAGGTAACGGACGTAAACAAACCGTATTTGAAGCGTGCTAATGGTGTCTCAGCCAAAAAGAAAAGCAGACATGTTCACTTGTGTAACAAGCAACAGTGGCTGTTTTGAAAGTTGAGTTTTAGATGCACAGTTATTTGGTCGCATTGATTAGATCCTTCAGAGGGTTCAGGAGGGAGAAACACAATGCGTGAGACCACAAGCGGTGAGCAAGCCTGCACTGAATGGATTCGAGTAAGTAGAGTGGAAGAGATTCAGCGACCTTTGCCAGATTCCCTGTTCTAAATATGAGCACAGATGAACTAACGTACCCATACAGTCAATGGACGACAGACGGATGACAGACGTTTTGTGGAGGCTGTTTCTTGATAATTGAAATAGATATCGCGAAGACATCAGTTGGGTTCCTGGTACTTATTGATTCGTTCGAATTTCCTGTCTGTGACCCAATTCCAGTAATAAACATATGTTGGGAACGAAATGCTATTAAGCACCATCCGACCAAGGTCGTTTTGAAGGAGGGTGTTACTGTGCTCGGTAAACAAGCAACACTATCTCGGGAACCTGTTCCTGATCACTAGGATAAGGTCGACCCACTAAAGGTCTAGATGACCAATAGTTCCATCGGTGACACACCGAAAAATGCGAAATATACAAAAGAAGAGCCCATTAGTTTCCAGTTTGTTTAAAATTAAGATGGGCAAATCGAACTTCATATTAAGTGCCCGAACTGCAGTTTTTAACGGATTGTGATCTTGTACTATCCGGATTCGAAGGACACGTCCAACACGTAAGCTAACCATTAAGTACATATCGGGCCTGACAACCCGATATGTGGTGAGACTTCCGCAACAGACTCATAAATAAATGCACGCTGATTTGGTGTTCATCGTATCCCAGTTACAGTTTACGATAAAGGAGATATCGTTCAAGGTCGAGATAGCTCATCGGGTGTACAAACCGATTGGAAGAGCTCGACTTGCCTGCCGAAAGGGTGAATTGGTTAACGCTGCACTTCACATAGATAAACAAATTTAAACAGTTCAGCAGAGGTGTGGGTAACGAAATCAACTGCCACATCTCACAAGGTAAACCAGCACCTTCTAAGCTACCTTGTTTGATGCAGAGAGAGAGAGTAGAAGGACTTCAACTTCCATATAAAAAGGATTAACTGCTCCGGACAGCGATGCGTACCATTCTTCAGTAGTGTTCCAAGAGAGAAA
>LOND01001196.1:32436-49583 GCA_014220965.1 Paragonimus kellicotti | reverse complement strand
AAGGGTGAATTGGTTAACGCTGCACTTCACATAGATAAACAAATTTAAACAGTTCAGCAGAGGTGTGGGTAACGAAATCAACTGCCACATCTCACAAAGTAAACCAGCACCTTCTAAGCTACCTTGTTTGACGCAGAGAGAGTAGAAGGACTTCAACTTCCATATAAAAAGGGTTAACTGCTCCGGACAGCGATGCGTACCATTCTTCAGTAGTGTTCCAAGAGAGGAATATAGAATACAACCACAAAAAAACGACTGAGCATAAAAATGCAACAACTTAAAACGCCGCGATAAACACGACAGTGATGATTTAAAAAAAAAAACATGCACACCTAAGCAAATTAAACTGATAATCAGAGTTAGACAAAATAAAAGTCCCGATGAAAGAACAAGGTTGGTCTATGGAAGCTGAACGATACATGGTAAAAAAAAAACTATACGCGTGAATCATAAACACTGCAGAAATAGGGGTGGTGCGGTGGTAGAATACTCGAACGTATCGTCCTGAGTGAGGGCAGCCAACCTAGTTCACGGACTGACTACACTGACCACGCGCCGGAGTCCCAAAGTTTGTCAATATGATTAAGTGGAAGAGAACACTGTCAAAGCAAACGGAGGGATTCGATACACGTGTTTTTGAAATTCTATGTCAACCAACTAGTGGTATGAAGAGTTCACAACAATGTCTTCATAGGTCACCGAATGTAAATGGCGTCATTATCAGTCAAAATATACAGCAATACGTCAGTTTATACCGGTGCTTAACTATCATGCGACCGCAAACGGAAAAACAAGCCCTAACTTGGAAGCAAGATGAAGAGAAGAAACCGGAATGTTGGAGTGCCATTTTACCGTGTTTCAGCGTTGGAGGCTGGCAGGTGTGCACGCTAGTTGTCCAGTACACAGCATAAAGTTTACTTCAGATAATTAATAATTCTTATTACACTTTTAAGTACAACAAAGAATACATTCACTGTATACCTCGATCCACACCGAAACAGAAATGCACGAGTGAAAATCTTTCCATCTCCTGCAAAACCCCGTAAACTTAGAAGTGAGTAAACCAAAATTCAGCAAGTGAGGGAAGTCTCATAGAAATACATGCGAACAAATCAATGGTGTGCATGTTACCGCCAGCAACAACCAGCAACTCATGATCGGTGTACCGGAGAGATTGCGCCAACAAACTCTATACAACATACCTAAGCTATAATATGAATCGAACACGTTACCACCCGCGACAGCCACGGAACTACCAGCGGTCGATAAACCCGGCGTGTTCGAGGAAGACGGAAACCGAAGTTCAGTGGACTTCAACTGTGGAAGAGATCCTGGCTCTGGGTCTTGTTTCGTTCGCACAGAAGCTTCTGTGTCTCCCAGTGCGTTGAGACAACTTGGTGAATCCGCGCCGGATCGTAATGAAGTGTACGCACTGGCCGCGCTACATTGATCCCCGCCACCGCCACTGCCGTTTACTCGGTCGGTCATCGACACAGTTCCGGAGAGAAAACTGGCACCACTAAGTAGTAACGACCGTGTCAGATTTGATGGGACTGTCGGTTGTGAATTTGTTGAATGCAACATGTCTTTTTCTTTCGAACTGTTCCCGTTCGATTCTCTCGAGCCAACGACTGAATCGTAGAGCTGGTTGAGAAATGTGAAAGGTAAAATAAACGAAAATGAATTGATAGACTGGATGCATGAGAAGAAAATGAAAAACAGATAAAAACTTAGTATATTCATTTAAACCATGAATAATTACAAAATGGCACCAATGCCAATGTGAGAGAGAGCATGAAAAGTGTCAACATTGATAAGATTAGAACATATAGTCAGTGATCCCGTCAGACGTTCCAACGGAGCTGACACAACTCCTGATATAATTTTATTTCTCGGTTGTCTCGAACCATTCACTAGCGGGAGTGAATATGGGCGCGACCCTCTACCAATCTGGTAACATCTTTCATTCGGAACGTGCAAGTATCGCATCGAAGTATCGAAATGAAACTTCTACCAAGGTGCCTTAGGCTGTCCATGAAATAGTGCACATTATAGGCCTCGAAATCTAATTCTTTGGAGAGTCCCTATTTCACTATAGTCATGATTCATAAAAGAACTCTGAAATATCGTAAGATACAAAATCAAGTGAACGGAGTTTGAATGATTCTGTCACACTCAACTTGGTATGTCAAGGGTCAGTGGTAAAAGCCGTAAATTTAGCGGAGCCCAACATTTGCCCATAAACTGCAATGAAAATATTAGCATATGTAATGATAGACGATTTCAAAGTACTATCACAATTACTAAGACAAAGGCATTCCTGCTGTTTACAAAGACAACAAATATCGGTGATGTGAAACGTCCGGTGAGGTGTGAAGAGATGGTCAGTGCAGTCAGGGTTAAGTAAAAATACAGTGTAATCTTTGCGCGTTTAGCATGCGAAGTAAAATAGCGGCAAGCAGCTTTGTAATGATAAAAATCAGACCAGCGGCCGAAATAAGAAACTGAAACAGACAAGACGGCACCCGTTGATGATCGTGGATCAGAATATGGCTGCATTGTTGCACAATACTCTCGGGAGCATAAAGGCAAGGAAAATATGGTACTACAGACCACAAAAATTTGAGAAATCAGTTAAAGAACAAACAGACAATCGTGTGAATGCCAACAAGCTCAGGGAGGCAAATGAATAGGCAGCAACCAATAGAGTGTGGTATATACAGATTAGGGGTAGGTATTGCGGCGACGAATGAAACTAAAGTGACGATCAGACCAAACGAAATAACAATGCCATATGACAGGATATCCATGGATTCTAGCATTCAAATAAGCCTGGGTGACTGTAGTACCAATCAAACTGGGCACGTCAGTCTACTTTAATCAAAACGACATCATGGACGCAAAAACGCCTCACATGCATGCACGCATGTACCGTTCAGCCAACATTATTGCACACAACCTCAACATGAACGTCAACCCCCAGATTACTTGGGTGGTCTCCCATACTAACGACTCCGAAACTAAATGATAAAGATAATTCACACACACATCAGCATCAATAATCGTCAGACCTCGCAAAAGCGAGCTATCACAAGCAACCTCTGACAAACGACCACTTGTCCCACAAAACAGCCTGCGTGTAATTCAGAGAAAACTTATTCTCAGTTGACGATAAATTGAACACGACATAAGCAATCGTATACATATGTACACATAAGCACACGAGGGCGTAGGGCAAAAAACAACTACGAAATACAGCTTAGTGTCTAGGCAACACACCACAAACCACAGTGAAGTGACACTGGCTGTTCATCCAATGCTGCCCTATCCTCCTCCTCCTTCTTGAAGCGGAGAAAGCAGCAACGGCAGACAGTGCAGCTTCTACAGAACATTCCACTTGTTTCGACTAACCGGCAAAATTTTGTTCGCACAGATGCGCAAGTCATTAATAAACACACACACACACATGCACAATCGCTCATAAGCTTAGCATCTCAATGCTTAGGAAAATTTCCAAGTCTGCAAAAGATCTGCTTTTACAAGGTTGGTCGGCAGTCAGAAAACAGATGCAGTCGCATTATCATCCACTCGACTTGTTCATCACTCCCCTCCCACCCACCTGCCCAAAACCTCTAATGTAACCGCAGCTGCGATTGCAGCTGAGAAGATACAATAACAAAATAACAGCCACAGAGACAGTTCAGTGGTGGGGGGTTTCGCACTAACTGATGATACCAAAAACGTCGGTATATTTCGCACGCACGTACATTCGACGTGAATCTACGCGCACACGCCACACTAAATCCTCGACGTACCGGATGATAGTGGTAGCAACAACCCGAGAAGTAAAAAGGAAGGTAGTAATATTACGCGTCATCTCACGAAGACCGAGGGAGCTCATTTTGTTTGGATGAAGAAAACGAGGATCAGACTAAGCAGTAAACAGCGTAGGCTTGCTCATTATAAAACGTATGCTAGCATGCGACATATGGTCACAAACGGCGTGGAAGGTATTGACAGGTTACCCAAATCAAGACAAAAGAGGGGTGGAGGTAATCGTGCCCTGACCACATGACCGTACAATTAGTAATCGGGGTCGGTACCAGTGAACCGTTTCGGATTCAAGCATGTACAGCCAAAAACGGCTCTTGGAACGAATACTTAAGCAAATTGTACGGAAGTAGGCGAGAACGTTGCAGATTGTGAAAGCCGGAATAAACAGTTAGACAAGAAATGGACAGAAGCAGTTAGCATCCACTAGCCAGCACGGATCTTGCCTGAGAATGGCACGACTCTAGGTAACAATTCATCACATTTTTACATACGTGCACCGGTTGGACATCCACTCATCTGGAATGAGTAAACTAATTCACTAGTGTCATATTTTTCATAGTACTTATCGACTGTATGATCTTTGCTGAACACAAAACCTTCAACTGATTGTAGACTGATTCAATCGAGCACAATTTCCTCGGGCTTCACAGAGTGACTGGAGAAAAAACAGCAAATCTGGCAATTTATTGAAATGGAGATGAGCAAACTAATGGTTTGAGCACACCCGGAACAACTACATTGAAAGCATTATGATACCAAAAAAGAGCGCAAACATATGACTAAAAGCAGATCTTCACTGGGAACCATACTACACGACCACAGTTTTCCGAGAAGTATACATGGAGACCACCTCGTCTCCCCAATGTGACACCACCCAGGCTTCGCAAGAGTATTCCAACCGTCCCGAAATATTGGCCGCTTACACTAATCTGCTCGATCACCTAGAAGCAAGTGTATACGAGTGGAACTGCAACAAGCCGAGCGCGGAAGGCTGGTCAGTTTCGAATCAACTGACCCAAGCTTATCGACCTTGTCAACTTTTCCCAAGAGTGCGGCAGAAACCAACACCGAAATTACCGTTTGTATGTTGAACATTTCAGTTGGGCAGATGACAGGCTGATGAAAGAACTGAATGAAGAAGTTAAGATATTCCCAATCCATGAAGGCAAACGATTCAGCAGCTCGTATTTTCTACCCGTTGACAGCAGCCTTCTCAAATGACATCTACGGCTAGGGATGCATCTTATCAGCATGCAACGTTAACAAATGGTCGAACGAGTGAAGACCGTGTGTGCGAATCATTTACCAGTTGTGAATTCTGAATATTCCGATGAGTTACTTCAATAACCAGTCCACTTGAAGAATTTGGATTCACGAAAACAACTACGGACGAAGACAATGAGTAAGTGTCTGTCACGCGGACGCCACTGAATGGAGTACAAAGGAGGAATATGCACAGGGAGTTTAGATCTCGGAGACTATATGCGAACGCAAGGCGTTGTCTGGGCACTAGTTGCGTTCAGCTCACCAAGATCGAACAGGAAAATGCACTGGCCTTGTCTAGACTTGTATTTTTAGAGATGTGAAACGGTGATGTCCACTACAGCTGAATAAATACAGCAAGTTGGTGACAAGTAGCAGTTGGTGAGCATCATTTCATTCACCCATGATGAACACAGGTCACCAGTCCGATCGCCATCCTTCGTTCGACCTTGTAAATGACCTTCATTAGTTAACCAACATCAACACAATCTCACCACACATTGTGTGTTGGCCAAAAAAGAACAAAAAGTGGCAAGTAATGAGGTGGTTTTCGTTTTGCCTATTGGTACCAAATCGGTTCATGTTTGGTAAGGATTACTGTGCTGACTTCTCTTTGCATATCGTTGACAAGCTCCATGATGTGTTCATTTGCATGGCACGCACGGTGGAATAGTGTCACGTGAGTTCACGGACGTCAATCGGGAAATGGTAACTAGGCGAACGATCAGTATTCAACAGGTCAATGATGGGCACGAATAAGCCAACAGGGATAACTGATCGCTTCATTCGCTTCTGGACAGTGGATATTCCTGCTACTGCATCTTCACAGAGTGCAGCAGATCAGAATGAAGGCAGTACACTTCCCAAAGAATGTACACGTTTGATCTACGTGAACCAAGCGCTGTGAACCACAGTTTCCATTTGTTTGTTCAGGAATGTACATTAGTTATTCATGTCAACAACACCACAATCGGATGACGTCACTTGAAGACAGGTCAAGTGGGCTATTCGTTCTCCATGCATAACGTTGACAAAAGTCAATCCGCTTTCGCACCGGAGCTTGATAATTTGAAGGAGCAAGGAATACATACATCACGTCAAACAATTTTACCGTATAAACTGGCGTTTCCCGAAGTGAGCGACATGACTCATAGGGGATGTAGGTTGGCGGTAATACGGAATTGGGGGGAAGAAAGCAACAGAGACATCCAGTAGTAGGGACGATTCGGTTACGTACACAAGACCTTTAACAAGTAAATGACCTAATTTATGGCTACTAGTTGCAATGCCTTCTTTTGTCGGACAGACGTCCGACTAGCAGCCGCTAAGACCTTGTTCTGCCCAGCGAAACACGAGCCAGCTTTATTACGTGCACGCGGTTTAATTGTTAACGATGTACTGCTGTGCGCCTGGGCGTAAATACGTGAGAAACACGGCCTTCAGTCCAGTGTACACTACATATGCGCACGCGGGCGACAATGCATTCAGATGATCGACTTCAAATGAACTCGCCTGATAGATCATGCACATCCAACACCCCGCAATTGCTAATCAACTTCGTTGACCGCCATACACACGGGTTGTCAACTGACACACTGACAGGCCACAATGATTTTGTTAATGACATGCTACTTTCTCCGGCGTGCCGGTAGCTAAGACCTGGACATGATGAAAAGATTACGAGGGGACTATCTTCAGGAATGTTGAGCACATCTGGTTGAGTTGTACAAAAACTTCTTCGAAAGATGAAGATCTATCAAGGACCCACGCTCCGGAATAAGTGATGAATCTAAGTATGGGCACATTTAGTGATTAAACGGTAAAAATGGACGAAAAACGGCCATAATTAAAAATGAAATCGAGCTGAGGCCTAAGTCAAGACTTAGGGCTGCGGAAATAAGTCCGTGAACTCAATCCAGAAACGCAAGGAAAGACAAGTTTGTATAATCTTTCCAACATCAAACTTGGCCCAGCGGGGTTTTAGTTCAGATGCCTCATTCCCAACCAAACATCGAAACTAACTATAGAATCTTGAGCATGGGGAATTGACTTAATTTTAACTGACACTCAGCACGAAGTTAATGAGCTGATTTCGTTGGACCAAACCCAACCATCATACTGATTTACGGATATATCGGTAGATCTATAATCTATCACAGTAAATACTACGTTTAGTTGTTCCAATTTTAGTAATGAGCGTGAAGCGTGTGGACAGTGACGTCACCTTTAGGAATAAAAGAGGATGATTAGCTGTGGGCGTTTGTGAACCACTATGTTAAACCGTTAAGCAAATGAGATTAAGGTATTCCGAGTGCCGTTAGGCAGTGGCCAACGAATGGACAAGTGTTTGTCAGGCACAGTACTACCCAGTGACCAGGGATAAGTCCACAGTTACGTGAATGCGTACATATTCGGTAGAACACAAAACAAAGCTTGAGTCGATGATGTTGAAGTCCGTTTTTATCGAGGTGGAAACTGTCAACTCGACCACAGACAGGAGTAATCAGTGATATCAAGAATGGAACCCGTGGTCTTATATAAGTTCGATATTTAACTTCAGCAACAGAGAGCTCATCGAAGCTGCGTGTGGGTAGTGAGTGTTGAATTTTTCAAGTACTCATGTAGGATCCTTAGTGGTTTCCGACAAGATTACTCACTAGCATCTTTGCTCTCGAACTTTGCCGTGGACAGCATATTACAGAGCAGAGGTGCGGTTTTTGCGGCGGTATCGACTCTTTCCAAGATGAAAATTTGGTAGTTTGGAGTATGCTGTCGATTTTGCCGTAATCTATGACAACTTACAAGCAGCTCAAATCGGAGCGAAAATATCATCTCAACGGCATGGAAGATGAGTTTTTCCCCTCACACCGTAATGTACTAGTTCAAAATTGGCAGCGACCTGGACCTATGTTCATCCATGACGGAGGTGTGCTGAAGCAAGTGAATAATTCCGTCTATCTGGGGAGTTATATTAGCGATGATGGAAGTGTAAATGAGACAATCCGCAGTCGTACTTCGTTTACACTTATTTATCACGCACCCCAAGCCAGAAAGAACAGTCCTATCAACAGCATCAAAGGCTGCTATGATATCCAGAAACAACTATTGTTGGCCCTTGGTGAACGCGTTAGAGTCCAAACAGCTAAAGGGGAAGGGGGGGGGCGAATAATTTGTCAGTGCATCACACGGCCTGAACGATATCCAGCTTACTTGTTATGGCACTGCTGTTAATGCTTTTTGGCTCATTTGAATAGTAAAACTAACGCCAACAGATTGGGCAGAACAGAAACAAGTTCCTGAGAACTACGCAATAGCTTCTTGCACAGGCTTCCTAAATCATAATCATAATCATCAAACAAGCAATATATAAATGTTGACCCAGTGGATTGCATTCAGGGAGATAAACCCACTGAAGGCGCTTCGTCTTTTTAAGTCATTACCATATTTATGAAGTTCCTACGTTTTTCCATAATGCTAAAAACAATGTGATATAGATTGTTGATAGCATCTCTACAGTCTGGAATCACCCAAGCAGTTTAGGTGTTTTTAAACAGCCTGATCAGTTAATTGGTGTAGAATGTGCCTTGCAACTCAAAGATTCAGGTATCGGTTCAGGGATTGAGACGATCTGTAATTGTGCTCACCATTATTGTCAATAGAGGTGCGAGTAAAACAGGCAGTAGTCACACTTAAAAGACCAGAATGGCGTTTATCAACCTGCGCCATGCACAGACGCGAAAGTGCATGATCTTTTTGTGCGTAATTGGCGTTTGTACACTTCATCTTCAGTTGGATGTGGAACCCTGCCTAGTTGATAGGAAGATATCCGTCGATTACATATTAGCAACAGTAATCGCTGGCGCACGAATACAAACGCGTGATGAATTTAACAGTTGAGCAACGAGGGTATCAGCAGACGAATATATGGGTATGGCAATATGAACGCATATGTACACGGCGCGATCTTATGGTATCGATTTCGTTGAATTAGATATGTGCTTCGTAGCCCAACTAGCCCCATGTGTGGAGTCTATATGTATATCGCTGAGTTATTTTGAAGTTATCCATGATGTGACTCAGTGTTATGCAACCGTTATCAGCAAGTAATCAGATCATACGGCTGGAAGTAACGGTGGATTGCAAAGATTTTGGGAACAAGTAACCTGAAGTTACAAGCGATGATCACACAGAACTAGTGGCCGAACGGATGAGAGCTTCGGTTCGTAACGCGAAGAGTTGCCTATCCGATTTCCAATTTAGACTATCTCTACCTGGTGAGTCGGAGCAAGGGTAAAACCAGTAGTGCAGTAACAGACTGAGGGTGAGTAACAAGATGCAGTATAAATGGAAGTTAACGCTGTTATAACACCCGATATTGGGAAGCACATGCAAGTAAACAAATTCGAGAAGACGTTTAGAAAACACAAGAGGAGGGAAATGGAGATTGCTATGCCGCTTTTCCTGTGAAAGCCAACTTTACCGATCAAAAGGTAGTAGGAGAACAGACGGTGCTTATTTTTTGTTGGACGGGGGAACATTACAAATGTACGAAGGAATCGATCAGACCCCTGTTAATTGGTGGACGCAGGTAGTTTGTTACATAGCACATAAATGAATTTCTGGGAGTTGGAACACTACAAAAGATGTCCATCATTATGGTTCTAATCTTCTGCCGACATTAACGATCGATAAATAAAAGTCGGATGAGAGCGCAATCAATCAGATAGCATATCAACCATTTCAAACAGAAGTCCCTAATCAGAATGAGTTAAAATGGCAGTAAACCAAAAAAAAGAACTCCCGAAATACTGGTCGAGAAAGCGCGGTAAAGAGAAAACAAAATGTAAACATTATGGTCGTAAACCCGAACCAATCAACGTGGCCAGTAAATACCTAATGGTTGCCGGGACCCAAGTACCTATGGAACTAGTTAACTTGTAGAAAACAATGATAAACAATATAATATTAAACGCGAGTCGAAACACAATAAGATGAGTATTGCTACCATGCAAAATGAAAAAATTTCACACGGAAGCGAACGAGAACGGAGAACCATCTGAACAGAGGTATACAGAGGACATGTTCGAAAAACAGATCGGCAACGTACTTCAAAAGTGATTTGGAAATTCAATGTTGAGAAGTGGCGGACGTGATTCATTTGCATGCCGTTAAGTCGTATTAACGGAATGATGAACCCTAATTGGTAAATGCATACTGGGCTCAAAATTACACAGCAGAACGATGAGGTCGACTCCTAATCACACTGTTGCGCGCTCTAATCCTGGTTACCTCGAGTGCTTCCGATTAAAACTGAGCAACGTGAAAGTGTGAAACACATGACAGCAAAAGATAATAAATCCCCAACTACATGCAGCAGTTGTGATGATCCACAGTGTCTACCGCATCAGAAGGTACATTTCCACGTCAGTGGGAGGCATCGAGAGACATTCGAGTGAAACGTCATGTCTAATGTCACGCGATTCGCATGTGAAAAGTGAAGGTAGTGTTTGGACATCAGAAAGCACCAGAAAATGGTACGAAGCACGTAACCAGACACTTGTTTCTCACTTGCACGGATACACAATGCATAGAACTTAGACTCGGATGCGCAAAAAGTCGAGGAATGGAAAGTGAGCAGTTTTACAACACGTCTACGAAAAGACATTACAAAAGGACGAGCATGTCAAGTACAGTAGGGTCACTGATCTCCAATTTGTGCATTTGAACGCAGTGCAGAAAGAGGGGGAGATGATGGGAAAGAACAAGGAACAAGGTTTCGAGTGCGAGAATCAAATAACCTTACTCTTCCACAACACAAAAAAGCGCATATCTAAACTAATAAGCCATGCATAGCAAACTTCTGCCAATCAGGTACCAAACCGTTTATTCTTTGCTGACAGTCCAGCGCAATAGTGTAAGATAGGAGTGATCACATAATGACCAGCTAAAAGGGAACCGCAAATGCTGCAACCGACCCGGTCTCTGGCCGCAGACGTCAGGTACGATGACAGGTAATCAGGATCAATGGCGGAAATGTGATAGCTGTTCGAATGAGGTGCCTGCGAGGTAAGCACAATGACTGAAACGGAACAGTTAACGTTGTCTCACTCCCACTTTGCAACGCGTGGACATGTTGGTGCCGAATGGTTGAGTTTAGGCCTTAAGAGTTTTATGCAATATCTTATTATTCCCCTCCTGCTAACCTTAACTACTGTTCTTTACACAACTATGTGGAAGGTAAACCGCAGTGATGTGTGCTCACCGACAACGAAGATCGTGAGAAATCACAACCACACTTCAACTATTCGGAAACGGTATTCTCAATACCTGAACGCTTGATCACCACTCTCGAAATTACCAACTGGAAGGTGATTCAAACGAATTCATTGACATGTCTAAAATATCTGTACAAACACCTTGTGTTCACAGGCTACAAGTGACTTTGAGCAAAAATAGGAGGTAGACGAACATTCGGGGCATGCTTCGAGCACTCCGATTGATCAGCCAGTGTCCAATCAGAAGAGTATGGCCAACAGCCAGGTGTCATAACATTATACAGCATTTCTGACTTCAGATTTAGATTACTCATTCAGAATTTGCTTATCTCGCTGATAACGACGACGAAAATGCTGGGGGAAAAAACCAAAACATGTGCCGAAAAAGAGCGGTTGACAGCAAGATTGACTACGGAACGCTGGTATGTCGAAAGACATCTCCAAATGGCGACAGACACGGTCACAAGAACATCAGTCTGCCAAGCGATATTTATTAAAATTATCCAACAAACTGTTAGGGCAATCATAATTAGTAGTCGTGCTACCACTAGATTACCTCAAGGTTTGACTCAACAGTAGGGGATGATCAAGACTCGATGTGAAAGATGCTTCGCTGGAATTCACAATACGTTGCGCAACAATCCAGCTTTGCTAATTTTCCATATGATTCAACATCCGATAACTTTCTGAAATCAGTATCAACAAGCTGACAGCAACCGACAGGTATCAATGTACCAGTCTGTTGTGTACACGCTCCATATGGCATCCAAGTGGATTTATACGAGGATGAGGGTTATGACGACTTTCAAGGAACGGATATCGCATAACTGGACGTACCAAATCCTATTTTAAATGACATGTTTGGTTCGTACTGTTCCACAGAGTTCACAATAATGTCAACAGTGTTTAACACAGGGACCGAACAGGTTTCGATTGAAAACGCACAAGCTAACGGACAATGTGAGGTTTTAAGACAGACAATCCTGGATGTTCGAGGCAGCGGATCAGGGAACGACTTTCAGGTATAAGTCAGCGGCAAACTAGGCTAACTTGCCCCACGTGAAAACAACCATAGATAAAACGGTAGTATACTTGACAGTACTGATCTTGCCATGCTTCGGTGGTAGGAACACTTTTTGCGAATACCAAATTATCGATGGTCGAGCAGCGTGGTTAAGCTAGAAGAGGTGGTCGGGTGACCCATATACGACGTAGGTTAGAGGAATGTGGGATTTGAAAACTAGATTTTGTTTCGAAGGTCACTAACAATTTCGTGGTTAGACATCCCATCCCAAATGACGTGAAATGGAAACAATTGGGATCTCCGTTGTGAACCCGCTCATTTTGACTCCGGTCCGGTTAGTTTGCGCTTTTTTTTCAAGTTACTCCAGTGTATAGGTCTGACAAATTGTAATACATTTGGTACATACATGTACTTATATACCAAGTAAAGATGCATTCTCAGATGGCAAATGGATCCTCTCATAAAAAGTTTGAAGCGTTCGTTGACAGTACCATGACGTACTACACGTCAACTGATCAGTATATTTTTACTACTTCAACGAGGAAAGACGAATTCTCGGACAACTCGTTCAGCAGGTGGAATACACATTCCATCGACTCACGGAAACTCGTGGATAACTCTAGTGTGTGGTACAGTAGTTTCTTATAGATTTCAAAAGCCGTTTCTATTAAGTGGCACAGGAGACGTTATCATGACATCCTGTGTTGCGCCGTACTATACTGATAACTGTAATAGCTCCCGTTGAACATTATAAACACAGTATTTCCATGATTAGGGAGCACAAAAATCAGCCGTATTAGAGGAAGTGGTCGTTAAGAGAGAGGTATTCACAATTGTCCATTCTTCAACTGCAGGTGATTGCTCCACAACAAAAGGACAAGTGGTGCCCTCAAAAATATTTTTTCGTTATACTTTACTTGCTTTAGACATTTCCCAGGTGGCACTTAATTAACGTCCGTTTTTCCTCAGTGCGCCACTGAGCCATAATGGGATCCGACAACCTTTCGCAATATGTCAATAGAGCCGTACAGAAGAAGACTTTCGCTGGCTCACTAAGTGCAACGTCTCCGCAATTGAGGTGACCTCATCTTCTAAAGTGTCCCTTCATCTTGCTGAGTTCATTTCCAAGATCTTCGTGCCAAATGCAAAGGATATCGACATGTAAGTGAAAAGTGGAAAAGGAAACAGACTGAACGAGCTAGCTGTATTACCGTGTTGTTTAGGAAGGCGTGGAAACATAATCGCGAATCTAAAATAATCTCTTCATTTTCCATACTAATTATTCTCTCAGCATTCAGTAGCCACATCTTGCTGGCCTTGAGGCAGTCGGCCATTGAGTGACTGTCCCCTTCAACCGATGTCAAGTACGTTCGATTAGTTTGGCCGGGTTTGAAATGATCTCGAGCAGATTTGAAGCGCTGTATTTTATGTCAGACTGAGTTCGATGACACTCGTGATATATATATATATATATATATATATATATATATATATATATATATATATATATATTAGCACCTGTGCCAGTAGGCACATCCAAAACAGCAATCACAAGCTTGCAGGTGAAACACAAGACTTGTTAACCGGATATCAAAAACGTAGGTAGGATGTTTGGGGAATCTGAAGAGGGTGGATGAATGACGTGGAGATACCACATTAATTCGTAGTCCGGATGGTGTGAGTGTGGCAAGAGGCTCTCAAATTGGACAGATCAGACATAAATCCCACTTGAGCATGTCACAAACAGTCACGTTGGTCAAAAGGCTCGACGCTGAGATAAAATGGTAGCGGAGATCAGCACCGAGGATTACGCGGCGTGTTCATGTGCTTATGACGATAAGATATACACGACAAATAACGGCAGAAAGCATTGTCCATTGGTTCAGAAAACCAAAAATGCGATGAAAGACCCGGTCATAAATTGTCTGCTAATTAGCGGCTGAACCGAATCTAGACCAAGATAGATTTTTTGACCGAGCTGATACACATAAATGAGATGTACATATATGCCGAACCACAAGCTAGATACAAGCACACTCACGCACAAACGCACACATCTGCATCGCGAATACGAGCATGTCTACGAACGTTCAATGGTCAACACTTTTTCGAAGGCTATTTCGAAAAAAAAACTGTAATGGTGCAACCAGAAACCGCTGTGCACGTCCATCACAATTTTTCTTTGTGTGTGCCACAAGCATGCCGCTACCGGTTGAAAATCTCGGCTGGTTGGGTGTGTGTGTACATTTAACAATCCGGCCTTTTCTTCTTCTGCTTCGCCTACAGGGTACTGACAACATAGATCACTTGACCCAGTTAGGGGTCACGTTTTGGGGGCAAACAGGAGGACAAAACTGTCCAGTCTCATTTTCAATAGCCGAGGAGAGGGGAGGAGTAACGCGGCTGCGAGCACGAAGGAAGAATGGTCTGGCAAAAGGGGCATTGTAATTGATAAATGAGCGAGTGTACTGTACAGCATTTCTCTCACGCTTTAAATCGAAAAGGAGCTATAGAGTTGACGTAAACTGAACATGAATCTGCCTACGGCTAAGGGAAAATTACCCCCCAATAAACCGAGCCCAGGATTTGTGGTAAACGCAAGCCTTGAAGTGATGGGATCACACGAGATAAGCTAGTCTGTCTAACAGCTGTACTGAAATAAGGACTACGGGTAAACAGAGAGCCAGTAAAAATGTGACAAGAACAAGGTTGTTGAAGATTTGAGAAATCTGCATGGAAGAAACAAAGAAACACTTGTTCTTAAGACACACAAAGAGAAACAAAATGAATCAGACTTAAGTCTGAGTGGAAGCATGAAATTTGATGAGAGTTGAACAATAAGGCGAAACTCTTGTTTACGACATAAAAACATCGTCAGAACGTATGCATGTATTGCCGGAAACGGGACAGACATTCAGGAAAAGAAAAAGCAACGTCATGATCAAATGGAATAACATACGAACTCGGACTACTTCGACGGTACCGATGACAACTGCTCAGCACCATGTGACTGTGTTCGAGTGTTCGTGTTTACCGCAAGTGCTCCTACTTGATAGGAGCCAGTCCATATGTGATCATTTATATCAGATAGTGGTAGCACACGACTTGCGACACAGGGAATGAAAAACGTGTGCATAAAAGATAATTATGTACAGATAAAGAAGCCTTTTAGATGTGTTTCTCAAACAGGTCTTCCGTGAGCAAAAATACCCTTGGCCCTACCTTGTTCAACTATCTACAGAAAGAAACAGTGAACAGGACATGACGTTTGGGCATTAGGCAGCTCTTTTGAAATAACAAACCACTCAGAATCATATAACTTCCAGAGATTTAAATTAGCACAGTCTCCCCAGGAAAACATGAGTCAAATCCAGCTTGTTTACATACTCACTTGACGTGAAAAACAAACATGATTGAACATAGTACCCTAAACGAAATCGGTTCTAGTGAGTTTGGTGTGTGTTTATGTGAAGTCACCTGCTTGCAGATCTAACCTGAGGGAATTTACGTTGAATCACTGCCTATAGCTAGGACATGTGAGCGACGTTCTTCGGCGATCACTTTTTGCAAATACCAGCGGAGTGTCCACAGTTGTAATGGTTCAACCACAACGTATACAACGAAAAACAGACGTCACCTGTAATTACCATCGAGAGGGCTCTGAGGTATACAGGCAATACCAGGGATTTCGCTTTGAACTCTGTACGTCCGCAATTACTAACTCAAACGATGTCACTGCGGCATGAGAAAACGGCCACATAGCCGGAAAAAGACAGACATCATCATCATCATAGCAGCCATGAGCCTGACCAAAAGGTACTGTGGCTCGGGCTGCCGCTCACCTCAACAGTGACGTGGAATATCCTAGAAGAAAACGTTACTAAGAAGGTTGAAAATTAATAGAAGTCTAAGCAAAAGAACTAGAAATGGTATGGATGCAGGAAACGTGGCCTGTTCGCAGTGTAGATATAAACAGACTTGCTGTGCTTGGACATCGGTGTCTCTGCCACTTAGTGGACTGATCGCATGAGCAATATGGCAGTTCGCCGATCCGTATTCCGGAATGCTCAGAATGTGCGATCAATTGATTAACTAATCGTGATGAACAGACTACGATAGTTGTCACGGTACTGCGTATGCCAGCTGAGCGTTTACCGTACCGGGCATTATATACTGAGACCACCAACAGTTGGGTGAAACCACATGGTGGTCAAGCAACAACGTGGTCACGAAATATGAAGACCCTGACTGTTTTAGTGAGCAAAGTGGGGGGATGTCGCCTGCCTGGCTTCGGTACTCGTGATCACTCAAATCACTGGTTAAAAACGCTATCCGAGATGGCGGTGTGCTGCAGTCAATGGCATACCTTCATCCATACCACTTTTAGTTCTCCCGCCTATTATTTATTTATTCATTTATTATTACCCTGACCTTTTCAGCAACGTTTCTTCTTCTAAGGAGTCTCACATCACTGTTGAGACGGGCGACGGCCCGAGTCACAGTACTTCCTGGTCAGGCTTATGGCTGTTATGATGATGATGAGCTGAGAACATCTTGCAGAAACAATCGCAGATAGCTGGTACTGTTATCGCCTTGAGCGTAACACAAGAACCTTAAGTATTCATAAGGTACTACAGATATGTATTTCTTTTTGGAAATCGAAGGTAGGGGTCCTTTGAAGCCAGTATTTGCTCGTTCGAAAGGACACGTTGCTATGATAAGACTTCTTGTCAATGTTTCGTGAAACTCGG
>LOND01001196.1:5926-30271 GCA_014220965.1 Paragonimus kellicotti | reverse complement strand
GCTTACGCCATTGACTGCGACACGCTGCCATCTCGGATAGCGTCTCTAACCAGCGGTTTGAGTGATCACGAGGACCCCATCCAGGCAGGCGACACCTACCCACTTTACTCAGTGGAGCAGTCAGGGTTTTCATATTTCGTGACCACGTTGTCGCTTGACCACCACGTGGTTTCACCCAACTGTTGGTGGTCTCAGTGGTATCAGTCCACTTAATGTGGGCTATTTGGCGGAGACAACGATGGTCAAATACAGCAAGCTTGTTGATATCTTCCTTGCGAACAGGCCACGTTTCCGAACCATAGAGCAAAACAGAACGCACACAAGCATTATATACTCTTCCTTTCAGCGACAATCGAACGTCTTTCCGACGCCACAGATGACGCAGGTTGGCAAAGGCAACTCGTGCCTTTGCTATCCTCGTTGATATCTCATCAGCAATATTACAAGCTGACGAGATAGTGCTACCCAAGTAGGTGAAACTGTCCACAGTCTCAAGCGGATTACCTGCAATAAAGAAAGTAGGAGTGGAAATGCCCCAGTCTTGAAGTAACACTTTGCACTTTGAAGGTGCGAAGCGCATTCCATACAAACCAGCCCGGTCATTCACCTTGTTCAGCATGGTCTGCACATGCAAACCACGCTTGACAGCATGCCGGATATGCTTGGAGCAGTAAATTAAGTGAACAACATTAGTTAGATATGGCCATTCTCTTCATTGCATTGTTTAACTTGGTTATCAGCTCGCTGATTGTAAGGTGCTTTTGTCATTTGAGTTTCCGGAGTCGAATAACCATCAGTTAACCAGTGTCTCGAAGCCAGACAGCTCGGCATTATCTGAGACCGTAAGTAATTAAGATAGCAAATGTTCAACGGTCAAATGCCAACTAATACAAATCACTTGCAAGCATTACTAGTATTGATCTCCACGTGTAAGCCCATAACATGATGGTTGAGTAAACTCACAGCAAGCTGCAAGCGAGTCACCTAATAGTATACTTTTATATAGAGGCTCTATAGTATCTTAACAATCTCTCTCTTTTTACGTTGCTATGATAAGACTTCTTGTCAATGTTTCGTGAAACTCGGGTGCAATCTACGCAGCTGTGTTTGGTTTTCTTCTACATTACTATGAACAGCAGGTTCCTGGATCGCTGGAAGTGAACAACTTGAATAACTCCTTAGTGTCAGAAAACTTGTAGGTCCTCCAGAATAATTCTACACCTGTGGCACTTTTGCCATTAGTTGCTTTTTTATGTTATATGTATATATAATGCCACACAGCGATGACACTATGTCCTCATGGGATAACGCATCGAAAATTTATTGACCTTGCCTCAGCGCTAGATCACATCAGAACGGTAACAAGAGCTTTTGATCCACCAACGTTGTATCATGTCAATTTTCGTCGTAGCGGTTCATCTGACATATAAAGGCGACCGATCTTTGGTTCATGACTTTCAGGTTTGCAGACTGGTGTGCGTGGGACGATCTGGCATATTCAGCATCGACAACGGTGAACTTTAAGACCGTTCACCATTTTATTCAAGCACTGTTCTCATTTCTGGTATGGGGTTGAGTGATATTAACTCTGCTGACGATAAGTTATTGATTGACGGTTTCCGAGTGGCACAAGTGACGTCAGATGACACCGCATCTTGCCATGTACTTCGGGTTCCGCTCCGCAGTTCCAGAATCAGTTTTCGCAAGTCTAATGATTATGTGAGTGTTATATTAGGCAACGAATTTACGCAGATTGTTGATCGGCTTGTATACTCAACGAGCTACACTCATGGTGACGAGAATGTGGAAAATGAAATGCAGATTCGTTTTTCCAAGGCTAAAAGCTGTTCCGGCTTGTGTAGAGCATCTCTGGTAACATTTCTTAGAAGCTAGTCGTCACTTTCATAGACAGCTAAGCGCCAGCAGTTCCCGCAAATGCTTAGCCACCACATATCTATGTAGAGAGAGACAGGTCCTAATCCGAAAACAAAATAAGAGAAATAAGTGGACCTACTTATTGACAAATTCTTGTCTAGACTCGCACCTTCAATATCAGCGTGTTTACACCTCCTGAACAAACGACCGGCTGAGGGTAGGTATGAGGCAGCATTCACGAGACAGATTTCACTGTCTCGCTTCTGTTGTTGCGCTTATTTCACAGATAGTTCAGTCAACGAACGACAGTATTCGTATTACCAAACCCGATTGGCCGCCGTTTCTCTTAACGTCTTCAACCACGATTCAATGAATCGCGGGGGTCCCAGTCCAGATGACGAACCCCACCAGTAGTCTTTAATTTTTTTTTGGTAATCGAGCTCTTTCCATTCCAAGTCAACAGTTATTCACCTCCTACTGTACACCAGTCAGCTACGGTTTTGTTATGAACGGCTCGCCGTGGTTGAGGACTAGTTGACATCCTGAGCACACGTCTCAATCGTTTAAATCTCTACATCCTAAACGATTGAACAAATTAGTTTGCTCAATTGTCGCTGCCACACATTCTTTTGAAAACCTTATCGTTGCTTACCGGTTGGCTTCGTCTGATGCAAACATTTAAACGCATCCTTTGGTGGTCGAATTTTTGAAGACGGTCTACCTACTGTTCCGTTCGCAGTCATCGGTAGTAGCAGGGCTTTATTTACGCGACCTTTACACCTCTGTCATCAGAGACGTCCTAGTTTAATAAATACCGTCTTAGCCGTGGAGTTAACATCTGCTGTATTTTCTATAGTCACCGCTGCCAACGTCGATGCTAATACGTGAACTGGTCCACAATCTACATAATCTTACTAATAATAGATAAATATGAACTCAGCAGTCTTGCAAAATAACCGCACTTTGATACTGTAACTGGTACGTCGGGATACGGATGGCTGAGCGTAAGAGTGTTTAATCTCCTCTGTGCCGTTCCGAAGTCATCTAAGGGCAATATCTTGCCGTCAGCACGATGAAGATCAGTAGGGTTCACGTTGACGTGTTGTAAATATCGTAGATGATTCCCTACTGTTTCATCGATGACAAAATTGCACAGCTTCAATGTTCGTCGTTCTTGGTTCTGAACTAGAAGGACGGTTCATCGTGCACCCTGACCTGAGATGAAATACTTAAGCGAAGCGCCAACTGTACTCACGCTTTTCCGGCATATCCGTGTCTGTAACCGATTCTAGAAGTAAACATCAGTCTACTGAGCCGAATGCACCCTTGTTGTAAAAAAACGGAAACCGTTCACCGACGGTACACATGATGCTAATCCAAAATTCGGCGAACCACAAAAGAGTGATCTATTTAACTCCATTCAAAACAAAACCCTGCTAGTCTTTCCAGGTTGACTGCCCCTCCACTACCGCAGAATCAATGGAATTCAACTGACGGTTTCAGTCACCGGACCTTCCTTGAAAGGAAGGTAGTTTTCCTGTTAACAGAGGTTGACTTAAGCTTCAACGTGACCAGTTGCATTGGTTTCTGAGTACGATGTAACGAGTAACTATTCTGTGTGGTTACTTCCGGTAGATCGATTTCCTCGCTCCATAGTGTCATTTGTACGAAACCTTTAGGCCCTTCCTGTTAGGAGCCGCATGAGGCTTTTGTCCTTAATTTAACGGAACTAAACTGTCAAAGTGGATGTGTTGATTGTAGTTAGTAATATCATCTGATCTCAAGTTCGTTAGGATACTGTAGGGGGCTTGTCCCAACTCATCGCTCAATGCGCGCGATTCTGGATTCAGTGAGAAGCCAAAACACGGCTTCCCGACGAAATAACGAAACGTTTCAACAATGAAGCACAGAATGTACCAGTATGGTATGCACAAAACGAGTATAAACATAAACATGAACGACAAAAGCGCTGTGTATGCAAGTCAGCCCACTATGCTGCCTAAGCACGCGAAGTGAAGGTTTTAAATACGCACGTAAAAAAAGTGTACAAGAACAAGCAAAGGCGCTAACATATGATCACAACTGCGATTTAACATCCTCGCCTGTAAATAGGCAAAGACGCTCGTGATTGGCAAAATATCCTTACGTTTTAGTCAGGCAGTACACACTTCGACGTTTGCAGCTGTTCCCCTGGTAAACAGCTGACGAACGTCCATTTGGTAAGTGCCGCCTGTCTGGTTATTTATGGCCTCTGGAACGAGTCGGTCAGCGTCCAGTTGGACTACCTGAATGATTGCCTTTGGCCACAGACCCCTTAGAACGCTCATATTGAGTGTAAAGACTAAATATTCGACCTGAAGGTTGCGATTCCGATGTCGTCATTTGGGAATTACATTCAGCGTATGGAGATAAACCTTTAACCACCGAGATCAGAAGTAGCCTGCCAAACGTTGTTAAGTGTGATGTTCTCGTCGACTAATATTCTCACCAGCATAGACTGGAGCTCCGTCGCCACATCTCAAGAGAAGCAGTTTGTTCAGTATTACTGTGATCATTTCAGTTGCATTTTCAGGTAATTTCGTCAACAGTCGATCGTCCAAAATACCCCTAACGCTCTCAAATGCCATGAATAACCCCCATCTGACACGGATTGGCCATACAATTGTCTTCGCAGTGTGTTCTGATGAAAGAATTATACTCTCTTTGTCGACAGGGTAAGGAAACACTGTTTGCTGACAGAGTTGAGAAAACCATTGTTTACGAATGAGACAATCTACTCACCTTTTTATGTAGCATCTAATAACGTTCGCGAAACGCAGTAGTGTGATTAACGCCTACACTCAGTTGCCGATCAGAGCGGTCACAAAATGGTTTTAAAACAAGAAGGTAGAATGTTGAGATTTAGAAGACAAGGGTATAAGCTAAAGGCGACTTCCAGGTTAGGGACTCCCGCCTGTTACAAACGGGTTTCAGCTTGTATAAGGAGTGTTGGTTGTGGCAGAACTGATGGAATTGCGAATCACTCGCTTTCGAGTTTTCTTCCAGACGAACCACCCTCGTAGAGAACACATCAAGGTGAACTAATTTGACTATTCGCATCGTAACGGCTTTCAGTTCATTGACAATTATCAAAATCTGTTGGCCCATCGGTTGGTGTTAGGAGTGTTTTTGAAGATAAATGCAGAAGCGGTTCAGTCAAGCGTATATTCTTTGTATTCGTAACCAGGATCGATGGTTGACGAAATAGTGCTACCCAAGTAGGTGAAACTGTCCACAGTCTCAAGCGGATTACCTGCAATAAAGAAAGTAGGAGTGGAAATGCCCCAGTCTTGAAGTAACACTTTGCACTTTGAAGGTGCGAAGCGCATTCCATACAAACCAGCCCGGTCATTCACCTTGTTCAGCATGGTCTGCACATGCAAACCACGCTTGACAGCATGCCGGATATGCTTGGAGCAGTAAATTAAGTGAACAACATTAGTTAGATATGGCCATTCTCTTCATTGCATTGTTTAACTTGGTTATCAGCTCGCTGATTGTAAGGTGCTTTTGTCATTTGAGTTTCCGGAGTCGAATAACCATCAGTTAACCAGTGTCTCGAAGCCAGACAGCTCGGCATTATCTGAGACCGTAAGTAATTAAGATAGCAAATGTTCAACGGTCAAATGCCAACTAATACAAATCACTTGCAAGCATTACTAGTATTGATCTCCACGTGTAAGCCCATAACATGATGGTTGAGTAAACTCACAGCAAGCTGCAAGCGAGTCACCTAATAGTATACTTTTATATAGAGGCTCTATAGTATCTTAACATATTATGAACATGTTTAGTGCGACCTCCATAGGTCGCATGATTGCATATCTGTTGTGACGATTTCGACAGAGTAAGTTTGTTACTTACTGTGTAGTATTCAGTCGAGCAGACACCATGGGAATAAAACAGCTATCTCATGAGAAGGAACACTGTGGGTTTCCCAGAAGAGTCTTACTGTTAAGGGCGAGTGCTGTATGTACAAGTCTCTAGACCGACGGCAAATTTGATGTCTTGTAGTAGTCAACACAATCGGGTTAGACGTGTAAAAAGAAATCTAAGACTGGTATAACCAACAGAACGCATTTCTATGAATGACGACGGGGGGATATTGGAACAAGATGTTCGCTTTACAGGCATTTGCATTCAATTGATAATGGGACAGTACTGCTGGAGTTTGTAAACGGTGCGGCTAACAGAGAAGGCTGAACAGCAGAAAACGGGAAGATATCAATATCGAGCAAGTTAAACGAATTTTTCCTTCGCCATTCCAGGCTCAAAGGAGGGCAAAGATGATGCTTCTGTCAAGAGACAATGAGTGGTAATTCAAAAGTTATACACATTAGTGAACAACGAGATACTTGGTTATATCGTTACGCATAAAAGTTAGTGTTGACAAAATCTTATTTTAAAACGTCTGTCATCAATAGTTTGTGATCTAACAACCCATGTGCTATGAACCTTCTTGGAAGGCTGGATGTGAATAATCTGACAGCAATGAACGTTCGACGAATAACAAGCAGCGAAACCTTGTTTGATCACCCTGCATCACGAAGAACACAAGACAATGACAAACCGATCCACAAATAACACGCATTGTTGGCACCCGATACAAAATGTGTCGCACTTCAAACAGGCAGTCGTGTATACCGAAAAATATGGTCTAGGAGACAGCACGGATGTCAGAGGCTATATATTAATTCGTATGTTCTCCATATCTCCAAAACTAATTCTGACAGTCCAAATGCGTGATCACATTTGTGTTCTTCAGATCCAGTACATCCTAGCCATAACAAACCGAATTCACTGCTGACCACTGAGACTAACTGTCTGCAAGAAACCAAGTACTGGAATGTAATGTTTACAATTAAACTTAGAGTAACAGCTAAATGAACTAGAGTAATAGTAATAATGGTCATTATGCACACTTCAGTGTTCAATGTAAATTAACAAAATTTTCGACGAAGCTTCAGTAATCCAAAATATCACTCAGCAGGTCAAATAAAATAAAAGATTTCGACTTGAATGGGACACCATGACTGAAATTAACAGGATGGTTGCTATTCATTTTGGAGGTAGTCGAACAGCCACAGTTGTAGTCACAAGTAAATGTGTTTGAGCGTCTACGACTGATAACTTGGTCGCGCTAATTGGATTATCAGTCAACACGGCTGCCTCACAAGCACGAGAATGCATGCTTAAAACCCGATCGATACAAGAATATGCACTACAGATGAGGTCTAACATGAGAGAAACTAAAGATAGGCGTCGTTTTCGGAATCACCTGATTGACGGGTATACCTGTATGAGAAAGCTGCAATCGGGGGCGAACGGTGATTATTGTTCATGAAATAGTAAACGTTATTTTAACCACCCATCCGAACTGCGAACTAAGGAACCGCATGTTTAAACGCTTTCAACAATGTCATAATCACAACAAACAATCCAGTAGTTCCGGCCAAACAGTTTCAGGTCTCGCCTTTGATAGGTCTCGTCAGCAATGCGCATACTTGTCACGACAGCGACTAGAACTCTGGCCAAGCTTTCATGCGAAACCCGTGTAGACCACTGTGTCAATGACCTCACATTAAGCACGACCTGAATTATCACACACAAACGCTCGGCCACTTTCGCCTGTGAGGAATGCTCAGATTGTCCGATCGTCTCGAGCAGAGATGTATGTTTTAGCTGACGACTCTACGATTGGAACTTCTCAAGTTAAAACAACAGAAACCTGTAGGCTTATTGACAGACGACGACTGATTGGCGAGCTTTAACAAAAGTGGAACTCGAGTCAAATGCCGTTCGAAAGGGACTGACTGAGAAATCTGAGAATGTGAGGGCCGTACCCGTGAGCCATAATTGAGTGCTGTTCAGCTCGTATTAACCAAAATCACCTATTGCTTACCAGAAATTTGACATTTGTGTTAGATATAAAGGTGTTTTCTCTCTTGGCTAATCAGCTTTCATCAAAAGAGGCCACACAGTATTGTTACCTATAGACTTACGATGGTAGAAATCACAGCTGGAGAGGGCCAGAATGAAAGCGATTCACAATCAATTGTGGAGTATGACGCAGGGTCTAGTAGCGGATTAACAGAAACATCTGGAAGAGACATCTGAGGGTAAGGAGTGGAAGATGAAGAGGAATAATAAGGTGGATATCCGCAGACATCTTCGGTCAATTCGTTTCGCTCCAAATAGGAGTATGGAGTCAGCAAAGTCAGTTCAGATGGAGGTTGGAATTCACGGTGTTCCGATTGCGACAACAGGAGTGAGCAAATGTGGTGAGAACTACAGGTAGGCAACGTGTATCCGAGGGTGCCTGCAGACAAGATGGATGTGCTACCGCCGGTTGTGTTCAGGTGACAGTCGCGTGAACGTGGCAAATAAAATGCGGATAATGGGCTAGGTGTTCGTAAGGATTCGATATCCATGGAAAAGACAAAAGGTCGTAAACTCATACAGCGATGCAGAGGTGCAAGCCAGTCGTCAGCCGACAAGCACACACATGTGCGGCAGAACTTCGACAGAATAACGTTCAACCACTAAGCCAAGGTCACAAACCGGTCAGTGGGACAAGATCTGAGCTTTTCAGGTGGGTGATGAAAGTGGGGACACGAACGTCACAGCGGTAAACAGGGCCACGGATAAGCGAGAAACCAGGCGCCCGCAGGGAAGCAGAGGGGAAGTGACTGTCATACCAGTGAACGCACGTTCGCAATTCGCGTTTATGTCCGTCTGTTAACGTGCGTGCAAACGGCAGACAACCAATCAGGAAGTCCGAGGAATAGGGCACACTCACAGCCCACAAAACATGCGTATGCATGCCCAAACCATTTAGTTGCGCATGAACAATACGGTCAGAGACACACGGGAAGTCAGTTGGTCATCCTAATCACAGCATGAGGGCCTTACTGCCACCACGACAGAACAGGAATAGGAAAGGTGTGGAGAGTGAAGAAAAAGGGGGAAAGCAAACGGAGATGTAGCATTCCTCGCAATCAACTAGTCAAACCTGAAATCAACTTAATATCAGTAGGTGCCAATGGACTAGCAGTCAAACCGGATAAATATTGTGCATAGACTGACATGAGTAAATCACACATGGCCTCAAAAAATGCCTCACAATCAGAAAGAAATCGTGTCAGTGCCATCGCAGTCTTCGTTGTTGTTCACTCCCACACTTCACCAGTCGACGGCATCGTCCACGACTTGCTTCAGTCAAACGGCTGACGGACTAGTAGACAAATAAGTTAGTCAAATTCAGTGACGATGCAAGTTGGGTGAGGTACTGACCCGGATAGTCCCACATGCGACTCAGAACGAATAGTATGGTGAGCCAATCCCTAATGGGTGAGTTCACACTTCACTCGTCCATTTGAAGGCATCCATTATTCACGCTCGGTGTGACGCTGTATGGTCATCTGAAGCTCGGATCAGAGAATTGATACAGGTTGCACAACATTGGAGAACAGTGAAACGGACCAGGTTTTGTTCGTTTCGACAGCCGTTCATCTTCTCAGCAGTGCATCTCTCTTCGGTAACCGCTATCGGGAGCGTTCACAAGTGGCAAACGTGTGACAGCGTTCGATGTCTTTTTAGACCTCTTCTACTCGTTTTTAACCGTTTAGCAATCTAACGTTTCCACGCTTCAACAAACGCCTCATCAAACTGGTTTGTTTCTTAAAATAGTCAACATTTAAGTAGGGACACCGGAATTCGTTAATGATGTCTAGTTGCATGGATTGAAGTGGCGTCCAATTTAGTTGCCGATGCGTTCAGTCGAGTAAATTGTCAAGTGAGACGTGGAAGCGTGAAGAGACAAACCCAAGGGCACGATCAAGTTAAAGCGATAAACTTAATCTGATTTGGAGTGCGGTATCTTTTGGCATTAGGCACAGAGTAGATGGAATGAATTCGTACACATGCAGGCAGATGACTGAGCTTCACAAACAAAAGAATATACATTACTGAAGTGTCCCAAAATAAACAGCGATACGCGATTGGGTAAAGTGCATTCGGCCGAAAAGTGAACCCGCCAAAAAGTTTACCTGAGTGAGAAAATTGCGAGCGATGCAGAGCCCACAACATGCCACACCCCTTGAATCCCGTCAGAAATAAAGGGTTGACATAAAGCATTTTCAAGGTAGGCATTTTACGTTGACAAGTTTTTGATTGACAGGCCAACTGATAAGTGAAGGCTTGGAGAAGGGGAGAGATAGTGATTGAATGGGGTTACGCGCCCGATAAGTTACCGTTGACAACTGGCAGGACAGGATGTGACTAGCAAACGCGCCAACAACTGGCAAAGTACTTCGCTCTTAGCAGGCGCGAACGTCGTAAGAATAAAAAAGAAATTACAGACACTCGACTAAACACGAAGATTAGTAC
This sequence comes from Paragonimus kellicotti, assembly GCA_014220965.1. Classification (NCBI taxonomy): domain Eukaryota; kingdom Metazoa; phylum Platyhelminthes; class Trematoda; order Plagiorchiida; family Troglotrematidae; genus Paragonimus; species Paragonimus kellicotti. The sequence continues at coordinate 19,969 of LOND01001196.1, read as the reverse complement.
AAACAGTTGAATGTGATGCACATATAGCTTATAGTTATCAGTTTGTACCTTTAGAGCAACTTGAAGAACATAGAAGATTGATTACTCCTGAGTAGAGGAAGGTGGCAAAGATAAGGATACCACCTAGTCTGTGCCGGGTTGTGGGAATGAACTGGATAGCCAACAATAATCCGCTGACAGTGATCGAAGGTCTGAATACTGCAATCATTAGGCCAACGAATATTTGTTAATAGCCCAATGAAAGTGGTAACGACATGCCAATGCGCATGTGAGACTTAGTGGAATACTCAATTCACTCTCTACAAACACTGTTGATTTGACAACCAGAGAGAATACGCCAGATGAAGTACGAAACTTTCAGCAATAAACGGGATGATGATAATTCTGCTAACTTAGCCCACTCACATTGAATTCAATATAAAATTTTGTCAGTACTGACAGAACTGTTCGAGATTAGCAATGTCGAGTTTGTGGCTGAAGCTTTCAAGGACTCAGTAAACACGGAAAGCCCGACACAATAGGACTGGGACAACGAACACACGGGAATCGTCGTGTGGTTTGATGAAACTATAAATCCATCTACCGTCAGGATAGAACAAGCAAAAGAGGCCTCCTAGGAAACTACCAGACATCGATTGTGACTAAAATAAGCAGTGGAGTGGGTGGTACGCTACAAAACCATTCTGTTTTCAATTCTATCCGTGGAAATTGCTCGCGATATGGACAGCAGACGTTCCAGTTTTTATGGGTGGTGGAGACTAGGCATATCCATTACACCACTTCCTCAAGATATGTAGCTTATCGAAATGACAAGAACGTCGAATCTAAGCCAATCGTCCATGCGAAATCAACCATGAGCAAATGTGACACCTTTTGGTCGGCAACCGAGAAGATAATGGGAACAAGGGTGGGGGTAAGTGGGCAGGAGTGAGGCAGGACAGAATAGAGAGAAGGTCGCACGGGTGCAAATGACATGGTGCATACAAGAAAATGCTTTTAATGGCACTCCGAAGTGGGATAAAAACAAGCGAATGCAAAAAAAGAGACGTGTTCACATTGTGCTAAACTAGTTCACTGACTCTCTCCTTGAAGCTTAGAACACGAATGTGAGACGGTTGGCTAGAACAGGCTATAAAGTGGTCGCAGTGTGATCCATTAGCCCTGATATATTTACGAACGGTACATATGCGAAAGTGGGAAGCTGTGTATGTATGTACGCAGGCACACTTATACAAATTCGAAGCGTGACAATCACAAGAGCCAATATGTACACGATCAGTGTGCAGCATGAGCAACAAATCAGAAACGGCTTGAATTAAAAAGCTTACCGTGGAAATTGCTTCCTTGGCATTCGACGCGCATGTGCTCGACGAGGATACGGAGCGCATTTGTGCAAGTTTGTTCGCTGAAGACTGAGTAGCTAAAAGGATCAACCAACGGAGGCAGTCGATAAAAAAATCGACTAAAATAACGGCACACGCGTTGATGCAATCATATAAAAACTATTAGTAGTCATTACGCGTGCCGCCTTTGACGCTCTTATAAACACATAAAAGGCCCACGATGACGATATTAAAGCAAGCAAGTTCAGAACAAGTCACTTTTTTTCGTCAAAACTGTTACGGTAAAATAGGCGTTTGGAATAAACAGGACTATCAAATAAGAAGCAGTCAACTTTAATCGAACGCAGCGCCCGTCGACAGTTATTGCAACTCACACAACCGAGTCTAATTATTGGCCAATTGGTCTCAGTATTGGCACATCTAGGATAACAGCGGCCAACATACATTGCTCATTGTACAAGTTCAATATGTACGGGATCGAGCCAAGAGTGACAGAATCGCTAACGTTAACACCAATATGCAGCTTGCTGATGCAACCTATGAGGCGCGCGTGCGCGTATGCACGCACACACAACCACGGGTGTACAAATAACGACAAACACGACAGACCTGTTACAAACATGTTAGGTCAACAATGGCACGCTGACCTGAGAAGGGAGCACGCACAGATACACATAAGCACACAACTAGGAGGTCCATATGGGATTTCCATAGCACATTCACCGGCCACCAACACCGATTAGTGAGGAGATCGAAATTGAAAAACAGCTTGCGTTGGTGGTCCGCAAAGAAGAAATAGAAAGAGTTTGGAAGACAGTTGATAACATCCAACAGGTGTTTCATGTTTTTCTTGTGCGTGCATGCTAGTCAATGTGCCCCCACGGACACACAAGGGTTAGTGCATGGCTGAGAGCAAAAATCCATGACAAATTTGTCAGGCACATAACCCAGTGGTTAAGAACTAAATCACCGCCACGGGAGCGTCAGGCATACCGGACAATTCGCAAAACAGACTACAGTGGCAGGTGGCGAATTGGATTGGAGAGGTTGAATGCGAAAGACTGCGAGCAGGATGAAAAGTGCATTACAAACAGTGTGCAGACTGACCCCAAAGTCAGTGCGCTGGAAACGAAAGTCGTATTGTAAAAAATCACGACACTCCCTTATTGTATAAGGTTGCCAGGAGACGAAGCTCACCATGTGTACTCGCCCTGGAAGTGCAGTTTGACGAAGGGTCGATGAGGCTAGTAGGTGTGGGTAGGGAATACCATGAACTCGTGATGGACGATGCTGCAGAGACGGCCGATGAGAGGTCGGTTTCAAAACCGTAGTAGGCGGCTGCGACGGGATCTAGCTGAGATAGCATGGAACCCGGAACAGAGGCCAACTGAAGTGGAGTTAAGATGGAATTATTAGTTATGTTGAAAACGAGCATGTGGAGCATAAAACGCAACAACAATTGCGACTTGGAACGGTTATTAACGGCAAATCGGTTGCAAACGTGCAACTTACGGGTAAGGACACCATAACTAGATTGAAAAAGACTATATGTCACCAAAACAGTCACTAGGGTCATACGATTACTTGCAGACGTAATTGATATGGGCAGGTGACCAGCAGAAGAGATCGTCTCACTAATGTGACAAAGTATTCCAAGGACAAAATGAGCCGCATTTAAAAACATTAGCATAGCAACTCACCGTTTTCGCTTAAGGACGAAAACGTTGCGTGCAAATTATCGCGATTTCCAAATACAAAAAAAAAATAGTTTTGGATATGGCCCGGATACGACCATCGGCGAAAACATTGAGAATCACCTTAGTGGATAACACAGGTTCCGCAGACAACTTTCGAGTTATGTGAAACGTTGTGCAAAGCGAAACCCTCACAATCCATCGGATACAGAAACTGCAAATCGTTTATATATGGTTAACTCGACAGCAATTCGGGCCTGAGGCAGACAGATCAAAACTCTAGGTATCACTGACACAACGCGACCAACAAACGCATTTAGCCATTGGAATACATAAGTAAAAACCTAGCACACAAGCTACTTTGGCATGCGCTTTTTTTAAAGGAAACTAAACGCGCAGATTTGGGAGTTATGGTATCAAGGGACAGAAAATAAAGCATGTGGATAATCCCACTTTCACGTTCACCTTCGAAAAATGGAATAGGCCTTTTGCTAAAGTGAGGTCGGAAGCAGTGATAGCAGACCAGTTACCGATGTATAAACTTTAAGGTGTCCGCAGTAGTGTTTTAGCACAACACACGGATGAACACATGCGCCACAGATGAGCAGCCGGTTAACACCAGAAGCACTAACGCAATATTCTGTGGAAGATGAGAGCTAAATTCACACTTTAACTGTTGCATGGCTTTGGACAGAAACATCCCGGTTAAATTCACAGACTCAATTATAATTGCTGTCGCCAACGCGCAGACGATTATCAGATAGGTCCACTTGAAAAAAAGAAGTGGAACATTCTACGCATTGTGAAAAGCTCCAGATAGTTCGAATTATCACCAACTAAGGGTCACGTTCAAACGTCACAACGAAATCGCATACTGATACCAGTTCCGTGGGTGAAAACCAACAAACCCGGAGACTGGAAGCATGCTTTATAGGGTCGAAAAAACAGAATAAAAAACGAGCACACTGTTTAATGTTTTCAAAATGTCATTAATAAGTAACTTACAGAATGCAAGTCCGATCCCACATCTGGAAGAGGAATGATCGCAAAACGTCATAATTATTACCGTCAAGTTTACATATAAAAGTCCAGACTTATAAATTCGGTCTTTAAAGCACAGGGCACTTTTTGCTATCACATGATAAGTCACATGATGGAGGTTGGTTGCATTATGGAGCCGTCCAAACATCAAATCAAAAACAATCGGAACAACTAGAACACGAACCCACAACCATTTGGAATGATGGCTGGCGACATTTCCACTGAGTAGAGAGTCAAAACTAGTTGCGGAAACGTAATACGGTTAAATGAATCATGTCATATATGCGTTCACTTGGCGGCTCTATCTGAAAGCAAGCAAGAGGTCCTGAAAATCTTAAATAATTCCGTTGGAGAGATAGGAGTGCAGTCTTTGTTGGTGGGTTCATTGTTTGGAATGAACAAACGAGCTGTAAAAAGTGGCACGGTGGACTGCTCACATGAAGTGGTTGTTTTAGCGTTCATGTGTGATGAGTCAGTTACGTCTCGTGTGCTGACAAATCGCTAAACGGTTAAACACAGGTCATCTGCAAGCTCGTCAGATTTCGATGTACGCCAATGAATGGAGGTCTGTAAACTCACTAGGTCCTAGTATTCCTTATGCAATCGGATACACGGTGTGTGCACAGGGGTTGAACCACGAATAGGCCATGTGGTGATATATGTGCGCCTTTTAATTCGGTCACAGTGTCAAACCAATCTGAATAAAACGGCCATCAACTTACGCAATGTCTAGTTACGGGAACAGGCATTGAAGCGCGTAGCATAAAACGAACAGATACAAAATACATATAAAATGAGACGGGATAGGACAAATCTCCTATACAAACGGCATTACGATTTTGTAGCATAGTTAACAACAAATCAACCCAGTGATGTTATAGATCAAGGAGCAAAAAGCAAGTTACCTATAGCACTTGGCGTTAAATTACCCCCCCCCCTGCAGTATAATCACACCTGATGATTTTGTTCTATAGAGAAGTTAATGATTTAGACGCTAAAATAGATGAACTCTAATAAAAACGAAAAACGAACCACCTGCTGTTGGAATAGACAGAACAGAATGTGGCGAACAGAAAAAAACTGCGTATCCTGAAAGATCCATTTGAAATAAACTTTATTAATGTCCGGATAAAGTTAAAAAGAAAAGTAGAGGTCTGGATGACCAATTAATTCAGTGGAGGGATCCATTCCAATGATAAAAATGGCAAGGATTCGTGAAAATGGCTTCGATGTTGTGCAAAAATGCGATCGCACAAACTTGGTAGTTACCTGCAGAGGAGGATCCTGTTTGTGATTCTGAAGTAAACGCCGAATGCTGATGTAGAGAGAACAAAGGTTGGTTTGACTGTGGCTGCGCGGTCGGGAGGGTTCCAGAGGCCGCTGACAACGTGGGATACAGTTGATTGAAAGAAATCATCGGAGAAGGATAGCCGGTAGCAGGACCCGAATCGTGTGGAGAAAGCGCTTGTAGCCAAGGGCTTGAAGTCGAATGCATCATTATGGTGAAGCCAAGACGCAGATCCACAAACCGGTCTGAACCGCTTAACTACGCACAATGCGTAGTCATGAGCATAATGAGCGCTGAAAAGTTGAAAGAAAAAAAGCAACAATCAAAGTCCTCGACTGGTCACAACCATCAAAGCACCGTCCAACAGCTATAACAGTTCATTTCATTTCTGACGAACTGTAATCAACAAAACAAAATGCACATGTCTTTCAATCTAATTGGACAATTTGCATCTTGCTCGCTGAAGGCTGGCAAAATACTTATAAGTGGTCATGAGCCAGACCGCAAGGTGCAGTGGATCCAGCCGGCACTAACTGCTAATGGAGAAGATTCTAGAAGAAAATATTATAAAAAGAGAAAATCTGGAAGGACAAGATTATACAGAAACAACGTATACGATGGCAAGCAATTCATAACGGCAAACAGCCATCCCGGACAGTATTACTGGCCAGTGATCTGACCATTCAAACGTTGTCCAACCTGCCTTTCTCACTCAACGAAACAGCTAAGGTCTCCACATTCCGTGGCCACAATGCTACCCCCACCACTTTCTGGGTTTTAGGACAATTGTTTGTAGTCTTGAGGAATTAAGTCCAGAGAGGTAAATGTTCAGGTAGGGTACGGAGCTTATAGACCATACATTACGGACTGTGGTTTTCATTAGTTGACTAACAAAATGCGCATCCAAAAATCTTGAAAACATGCGTTGGAAAACAGATACGTGATTTACGCGATCGTTTCATCTGATGTATGCCCACTTTCAAAGATAACGACGGCCAAACACTATAAGTACGATCACATCCCCGTCGAGAAAAAGACATTTATGTCATGAATTCAGTCACCAGGAGGTTGTTCTATAAGTGTTGAAAGTCGACCAGGATGTCGCCAACTGTGAAGCTGGGCGAGAAAGACGGGATCAGAGAACCCTATCAAGCCTCGTTAGTAGTGCTAAAGGACGACGGTTGTTTGGTTGATATGTCGGCATCATTAATGATACGGAGCAGTGGAAATTGTAAGGAAGCTGTCTCGAAAATGAGGCCTCAAGCTTACGTGGAGCTCGGTTGATCGGTCGTAAGATGCATGTGCTGAATAGTTTTTAATAATTATACACTACCCCTACTTTCCCTCGCTTCTTGTTGAACATCAGTGTGAGCCACTTATATGCTGCTGGCTGTAATGGTGGTCATGACTCGAGGAAGTGCTCTGGGAAGGATGTCATGCTTCACAGAAAAGAATTGACAAACGAAACAATCCTGGTACACTGTCCTGCCAAATGAGATAAAGACCCTGGAGTGTTCAAAAGGGAGTAGTAATATATACCTGTATATATCGCCGTGTTCTAGGAATTCACATGATGCACAAACTTTACTAGTGTAGTGGTGAGCCGTACATATGGATATTATGCGTCGGACTGTCATCAGTTCTGATAGCAGTCCATCAAACGGCAGTTTAATCAACAGACATGGAACAGACAGCAGGGAATAAGTAAACAAAACGACGGATACCACCACAAAAGAGTAATTGTGAAGTCAATTGTTCCAACGTAGACTACAATTCCATAAACTTTTTCATCAATATCACGGAAAACACAACTGACTGGACAGGGGTATGCTATACTTTTTCCAATTTAAGATGTATCGATGTCACTTTCGCCTCTCTTCGTCAACTAAAGATGTCCAAAGTAACTAGGTCCAGATGAGCTAACTTTGTTTACTCTTTGCACCTAGCGGGACCGCGTCCTCTCACTCTGTAATAACCAACAAGTCCCTGCGTTTTTCAGCCCACCTACGTGCACATTGGCCGTGCGACTCTGTTCGCTGCTGAAATTGAGCTAATCCTCCTGGGACATCTGAAATTAATATCGAGACATCTTAAATTCGATAAGGTGTAGACATTTCATAGGCTTGACTTGGTATGGACCTGTTAAAAGACTAGTCTGCTTCTACCACCGATCTTGATACCTGGAAGTACACAATTTGTAAAGCAGTCGTTTTGTGGAGGGCAACATGAGGACCGTGAAACCAAGCGGGTCGTGAACGGATGCGTCATGTGATAGCATGTCGCATCGAGTCTTGAAGTGGGAGCCTAAACATCCGCATGCACAGGCTGTCTTTCTTAATATCCGAATCTACTTCAAGCACTTAATACAGCACTGGCCCTACAGAAGCCACTTCCATACTACTATCGAATGCGACAAGGGAAGTCGCATCTTCATCGCTGTTGTTTGCCCGCCTAGTGGAGTTCGGGAGGCATCTGTCCTGTCGCAAAGTTAATGAGACAGCTGTCAACGTAAAAACATCGTATAGCCATATCGGTAAATTGTGATTTGAATAAGAGTTTGTCTTCGGTCAGTTGCTGCAGAACGAAAGTGGTACAGTGGGGTGAGATGACCTCAAACAGAGCATGTTATCTGACTACTATGGGAATCTCAACACATCACAATCGTACTTTGGGATGTAAAGGTAACTCCACTATTCACAGTCATAACGAACGGACCGTATCGGATGTTCCGAAATACTCAAAACATAGTGACCAGGTCGGGAATCCTAATTAGTTTACTGCTCAAACAATACCGAATCGACCGGCGCCATCGAAAACTATTCTTTGTTCAACATGGGGTGATGAAGCATATACTATGTGCGATCAGAAACGAGATTCACGTCAAAATTCTTGGCTCTTCTGGAACTGAGCTTCCAACACCTGGCAATATTCTGCATGTGACACAGGCGAGTACACTAGTCGCTTCTCCAAAAACCCGAGACGTTAAATTGCAACCAACTTACTGTTAAGTAACGGGGTAGGTGTGTTTCCATGGTAGGACTATTCCATGGTGGTCATCGACTAGTTAGATAGTTCCATTCATCACAGCGTGACTACCTTATCATTGACGGACATGATTTTGTCGCTCGTCTTAGGCTCACTCAGCTTACGTTCCTACGTCTTGGCCAGGTCTGCACTGGTAAAACTACCGGGCATAAAGCGGTTCATAAATGTCTTAGCAGAAACGTTTCAACTTAACAGCCATGCATTATCCAACCAAGTAACGTTTCGACGGTATAACGTTGCTTGACTTCACCGCGCTTCGTTAACCAGTGGACCTTCAGGACATTGCAGTCTAATGAAGCTGCGACGGTTCTAACCGATGGCAGCGGAAACGTTGTTTCCCAGATGTGACCACCGGGCGAGCCACTTGAGGTTGGAAGCAATCCTGTGCAAATGCGAGAGCTGGTTTACCAACTAGGCATGTTTATTGTGCAGCGTCCTCTGAGAGACAGGGGGTGATACGTCGAACCTGACTTCTAGACGTCTACCTTTTCGTATTCAGTAACATTGGAGAGAACAATATTTTATTTTCGTTTGGGTTCCCTCTTCTCACTAAACCACAGGTAGTCAACGCAGTATCCGAGCTGGGGCCAAGGGCTAAATTCTTGAATGTATGCGAATGGGACTCCACGATCATTAGAACAAGGTCGAGTGTCACTGATCAATAGGAACAGACATTACGTTCGTCAGTTGAGGCAACCGTAAGGGAAAATGCTGCAGAATCGTGTTCTGTGGCTCTGGTATACACCAACGCTTAACGATGATTATCGCGTTTTTCATGCAGTGTCTGTAACATGCAATCTTTTGTGAAATGATTGTACTTCAGGGAATGTCATTCGTTTAGTTACTGTTTTATGAGACTCCTAAACACGCCTTGAGCCTTGTTTACCTGTTCACCACATGTCTCAGAGTTCATCTGGAGGGCTTTGGTTCGTCATTATCTGGGTAATAAAAGCACTACAGAATCAGACCTATATTGGATCTCTCAGTCGGATGCAGATCAGGTTTTAACTTGCCGAAGGGATGCGCAAAGGTCGCTCGCAAACGGCCTTATATATATTAACGATCCACCGTGAGGTCAGCGCGCAATCAAGCCTTGTTTGGTTCAATATGACTACGGTAATAATTTTTCTTTGTTGGACTGAACCCGTTTCAAATCTCCGAAGGTGCTTCTTGCGTGGTTTTGGGAGGCGTGTTTCTTCAATAAAGGCGTCTGCTGTGAAACTGTGATAACCGCATAAGAGTATTTGCTTGTATGCATATAGTGCTTATGGAATTTCTTCTCGGATGGTGCGTTGTGCGTGTGGTATGAGCAAAGTCGCAATCGAAGGCACTGGGTGACTAACACGATATAGATGGACACCCCATGAATTTATGATGCTGACGCCGAACTCTTCGCAGTTCGCCTCAAGGAAGACATGTCTATTTCCTCATAAATTTACTTCAATTTGTTGAAAAACTTTCACGATGCACCTATGTTGCTTCAGGTGTTCCTATGCATAGTTACATTTGCAGAAGTACTTAAATCACTGGATAACCTACCAATGCCAACACTCTTTATAGGAGCACCACCGTAGCAACCTGCTACATTTGAGAAAACGTTACCGAGCAAGTTAGTTTGATCTATAGATCGAACAAATGACAAACATTGTTTGTGACTGCTCGTGACTCCTAGGCGAGACATCACGGTTTTCGTAATGCAGAAGCTGTAACATGAACATACGATCCTAGCCTGTGTTTCAAAACAGTCACAGCATACAGCATGGATTGATCAAAATCGCTGCTATTTCAGTCACGCGATAGCGTACACCAACCGTTTAATTTGCGCATGAACCACAGCTGGGTTGGTTGCTACAATGGATTCTGAAAGACAAGCTTTACCTGAGGTGGTGTTATCCAATCCCGTCACATAGTTTGCAGTGCAACTGATGGAAGCAAACGGCACTGATTCATATGCTCCAGTAGAATTGGTTGCAATTTGTTGAGGGACGTTGAATCAAAAAGTGTACCTCTTTTTTAGTTGTGATTCTATAGAGAACTACTTCACGATGACACTTGTCATCTACTTTGGCATACGAAGAACAGGTATCTTCTACAACCTGTTAGATAGCATGCACCACCGAGAATAAAATAGACACTCTAGCTTATCCCATAACCGTGTGAAGGGAAGCGCCTGTCATTGACATGCAACTACAGTAGACGGTGATTGATTACAACATACGCGTGTGCCACTGTTTATCTAATAGACGGTGGACGAGTTGGACGATTAAAAAGTAACACAAGTATGCAACTCAAATTATCGAAAAAAGGAACCAGTTGGTACGTTGCAAAGAAACGGATTCACCTCATAGTTTTTTTCGTCTGGGACGATTTATGTCATTCAGCACCGACAACACCTCCTTTAGTAACGAACGCGTTTCTTACGTAGAATTAATTCCTTGGAAAGCCAATGGAATGGGAAATATTTTGGGAGAAATTTACAGAAAGGTGCATTCTGAAGCTTCCATAATTGAAGTGCTTCTTTTAACTCGTAGTTAAATCATATTCTTAGGAGTCATTACAACAAAAATCAAGGATTGCTTTCACTGTTCTCTATTTTTGTCACCTATGAGCGGCGTTTCACCTGGAGTTTGTTTTTAGTTGTCAGTCTTATTACAAGCATTTCACTGCCAGTTACTTCCGTCCCTAAGTAAGGCGATATCATGAGATTGACTTATCAGCTCTGTAAGACGTCTGACAGCCAGCTTGTAGCTAGACACGTTAAATTAACGGACCGACTCTGGCTCAAGTTGGTCTACAGTGGGAGAGGATGCTTAGTTTTTACTGATACCAATCCCTCTGAAGCAGCTGCTGAAATCACACTAAATTCAACGCAGTGGATGTGAAACACGTCATCGTTCTGACCCAACCGTAAAAATGAAGTTGTCTTGGACATCGGTCATGGGCGGAAAGTGACTAGTGAACTGACATTCCAGTTTCTTATAGACAAAACAAACAGTATACAACGTAACTGAATTTTTTAATTGGACGTTGCATTCGACCGAACTTTCTCCCGAAATCGACTGAAAAAAGCAGGCTAGTATCAGTATCCTACACAATATTTGTTCGAACTGAGTTCACTGCATCTTATCAAGTACATACCACGGAAGTAAAAATCGCAAAATATGCGAGAAGTCACTTATAGGCTGTCCTGTACAGGTATAGAATAATCCATGAATCACCACCAAAGGTAATATTAGTCTACTGAGTATTCGGACACAACACAATAGCTTGATGACAATGACGGACTGTTCCTCGAGCAAATGGTACCCATTCAGATGGACAAATTCAAAGCCTTATGAAATCTAGCAAAGATTTTTTAAAGTTGTCACAGACGGTCACAAACGGAAGAAAATGCACGTGTGATATCTACAATGATTATCTTATGCATTTGTCGAAAAGTTGCGAACTGTGCAGCTGCATATGATTGTATACATTTATCAAATTCCAGGTTCTACAGATGGTTATGTTAGCCGTGCTATGCAAACGTATTTCAAGATCTCAAAGATGCGTTTCGCGTAGGGCGGAGACGGATTTCTGTCGACTGAGCAAAGCTTCTGAATAAGTGTCGACCAATCTCCTCTGATTTCAACTACGTTAATCACGGGCCCGAACAGATACATAACCTTATAAAGTATCCACCTAAGAACCTTCAGTTTTCCTTGCCCGGGAGAGTTATAGCTGCAAAAAAGATTTTATTGGGGGATAATCGAATGCTGCTTTCTGTTGCTCTTGAGTATTGTCTCTCTTTAAGGCTGTAGTGCAATTGTGTGAGGAGGATGTTATCATATTTTATTTCTACATCGTATTCTCCTCTTCCCTATCCTACTGATTCCTCCATATATTATTATTCTAATCTACCCTTCTGTTCGTTACGTTACAGATCACATGCCTCGTTTTCTGGTTGATTAAAGCCTTCCTATCAGGCGTTGTCTTCACTCTCTCGGCCACTCCTCATGGATCCACTCGTTATAGATGTTCCAAGGATTCATAGCTTATCGATGTGAATCGGCAGGTGCACTGACAATTTGCAGGAACAGTTCAACAGACCGGAATGTGCTCATCCAGCTGTTTGCAACAGGAATATGTTCAGTAATGACTTTCTCGACGAGCCTGCCCGAAAGTGAAGTGGGTCTGAATCTTAAAGCGTAAAAATGTAAAAAGTTATAAACATCTAAGCATGAACTTTTTCCTCCCGCGCTTTTGAGAAAGAGTTTTCGAGGTAGAAGACCAAAGGTGCGTCTAATAAATAGTGCGTAACGGCCGTTCTTCCTTTTGGGATGGTCAACTTTCAACTGTTTAACTCGAATATGATGTCAGTTTGATGTTCCCAAATTTGGCTCTTTTTTACCCACATACACCTAATGGATGTCGGCCAACCAAGGGACCACGTGGAATGTTTCTTGAAGATTGTTCACCTTTCGTTTCTCTCAAAAGTTGTTTGTTACCTACAGTGCTGTTGCACAGCAATCTCAGGCATGGTAAACAAACTCTTTTGGCGCTCGTATTTTCGGTGTCCTCTGCTGAGAATTGCAGATCAGAGCGTTCAGGCAGTCCTCAACAATCGAGCAATCATTACAATTGCTGATGTAACAGTTACTAGAGTACGGTATGACAACCACAGACATTTGCCTTGTGTCTGACGTCTCCAAAACACTCACACGTTTCATAATTTGACAACTTCCGAAATACGGCGGAAGCTGGAAAGGAAAAACCGAAAAGCCTCCTATATGATCGAAGATGTGTCATATCTTTGCCTTATAATATACACGGTTGCATCGTCATTCCTCTTCGCAGCCAGCGGTCAGTATCTCTGATCTAAAGTCACACAGTTACACAGTAGCTACGTACGTTTTCTAATAATATTTCCATCACAAAGAAGTCTCAGTTAAATGTCTATATTAGAAACTCCGTTACGAAAACACCAGACCTCGGCTGGATTCGAACCACGGAGATATACAGCCTGCACAGACATAAGAAGCGTTCCTCTGGCCGCGCTGCAAAGCCATACCGGAAAATCAGATATTCTCCATCAGGATTCCTTAACTCACACAATTCGCTGTCATATAGAATACCCCAGACAACCTAGGATATTGATTGTCGAGGCGAGATTTTTCAATCGGTTCACAGTAAAAAAAAACCATCTATCTATGGTATAAACGACCGAGAAGCATCAGAAGTTATTGTTCTCTCTATGGTGATATTATTGGTCCATAAAGATTATCTTTTTCAATTATACCCCCCAACTTTTTCTACGTCTTTAAGCTCCCGGATGTTAGCTGTTTTTCAAAGCCAAGACAACTGGTAAACATTGGCGCCTTCAATGTCCGCACTCTCCGACAAGTCGGTCAGCAAGCTGCTCTGGCTAGTACTCTCTCAAGTCTGGAGCTTGATGTGTGCTGCGTGTCGGAGACGAGTCTACGATTCTAGCACCGTTATTATCTGAGCCCACCTCTAGATAACTGTCGATTCAAGCGCTTCTCTCTCAGGGTTTCTGGTGACGCCGAAGCTGAATCTCGTGGTCAAGCTGTAGCGAAAATCGCCTTGAGAATGTTTGCTCCATTGGATTCCAGTGAACGGTCGTTTGTGTACTGTC
>LOND01001195.1:69356-91070 GCA_014220965.1 Paragonimus kellicotti | reverse complement strand
TGTACACGCCGAAAAACACTCTCCAAACGGTAATGTCTATTTTTCCAATTGATTTGATAACAAATTTTAGTTCTGCAGGCTACAGATGTAATGCATCCTGGATCGTACGTTGTCGTATTGACGGATATCAAATGGAAGAGGCGAACCTGGTCCACTCACACGACTTTCAAGCTGGCAAGGCTAATATATATCCCAGGAATAGGCGTTTGACTGTTGATGAGGAACTGCATGCATGCGAGACGATGAACTACCTTAAGAGTGTTCGAGAAATGAGGTTGTACGTGAACAAGAATATGGGGTTAGGATGCGTCGACACGATTTAAGCAACCTACGCATTAGGCATAACAAATTAGATAGTCGCAACGAAATTATCAAGTTGCGAGACTTATTAAGGGTGGAAGGCAGTTATAGCTTTCTACTTCGAGAGAAAGTGTTAAGGTTCGTTATGTTTGTGCCTAAAGGTGCTTTCCAGCTGTGTCCTAGGTATGGGGACGTTATTCTCGGGGATGCAACTCATCAGTTAAATTATGGCGGCTTCATACTATGGCACGCTATGTTGGTAGATGTGACTGGAGTGGGTATAACGTTTTTTATGCACTGATGCCGAACGAGACCACTGCCAGTTATAAGATAGTCCTCGAACGCATGCTTAAAATGCTGCCCTGCATGTCTGCCGTTCGAACCTTCATTGTTGATCGTTCAGCAGCACAATGGAGGGCAATTCGTGACGTTTTTCCACAGTGTGCCGTAGTATTTTGTCGGTTTCATTTGCTGAATGATGTATCCAGGCGTTACCGTCAGTTAGTAGGCTTAGGTGATTATCAGAAAAACCGTATTTACCAGTGGACCCGCAATATGGTTTTCACTGGTAACAGAAGGCAGTTTAGTAGTTTGCTGCAGGCTGTGAAGTCTGCCAGTATTGAGGCGTACCAGTATCTCGCTAAAACTTGGCTTCCTTGTAAGAGTGGTTGGGCCTCGTATAAACTTAAGGCCACTGTACTGTTCGGTAACCACACCACTAATCGTGTGGAAAACGAGAACAAGCACATAAAAAGTGCAGTATCTGAACGATATACAACCTCATTTCTCGAGCACTCTTAAAGTGGTTCATCATCTCGCATACATGCAGTTCCTCATCAACAGTCAAACGCCTATTCCTGGGATATATATTAGGCTTACCAACTTGAAAGTCGTGTGAGTGGACCAGGTTCGCCTTTTCGATTTGATATCCGTTAGTACGATAATGTACGACCCAGGATGCATTACATCTGTAGTCTGCAAATCTAAAATTTGTATCATATAAATTGGATAAATAAACATTACCGTTTGGAGGGTGTTGTTCGGCGTGTACAGTGTACGCATTTGTACACACACTTCCATACGGGCAGCCTGGCTCCAGCCAACACGTGAGACTGTTTATTGCCTGGTCACATGCTGAGATGGATACACCTCGACCTCAGTCGGATGCAGCACGGTCAACCTTATTGACCTGAGTTGTGGTATTTTGGATTGATATCCTACGAGGTTTATTTGAGTGTCTGTAGTTTCAGAGAGCAACCGCGTATCAATGATGAGAATTATGTGGGGATTAAATAAAACGTCAAAATATCTGTAAATGTGCATTACATTTACCCATGATCTCACGTTCATGGGCAATGAACACAATGGCATTTTTTCTGTCAGGTGCAACATTCACGCTGCAAAAGAGCTGTATGACGGATGGGATTGTGGATCGCAAAATACTATGTGGAGAGGTCCGGTCTAGGGGATGTACCAATTTTCCACTCATGTTCGAGTGGATGTCGCAAAGATTTGACTCCACGACAGAAAGTGCTGGAACAGTGTCATCATGGTAGGATGATCGTGTTTGAAGTTTCTGTCGGAGTTGTGCATGATATCACATTCTTACTTCTTCCACCACGACATATGACGGCCTCCCATAAAACACACGATCGATGAACAACACCTACTGTCAAACGAAAAGCTAGATAAATCTCGCCGCAGCGTTGTTGATGTCTTTGCAGTTACCCGAAACATTTGAGTGACACGTTGCGGTGAGCGAACTGGTACAGCCAAACCATTCACTGTGACCAACCCGGTGGACATCCATGAAATATGTGAGATTGACTCGATAAGTGGTAATAGTAGCAACAACTGAGTTGTTGGGGTGAGTTCGTCACCAACCTAGAAGCAAAGCCCCCCTTAGACTCATGCAGCATGAGTGTTTTCAACTTAGCAGAATCACTGGGAGGGAGTGAACGCTACGACCACAAACGATGGTCTCAACCATGAGACGTAACGCAGTTTTTCCGTCTATTCAAGTTAGTTTTTGGAAACGCCCAATGCACCGAGACAGTGCTCATACTAGCAAATCTACTCCGAACCTGCAATGGAGCACGTACATTCAAAACCAGATATTCCATACACGCGAAGAAGTAGAAAGGGATTAGCGGTTCCTTCTGATACCTTCGACCGAGATATGCATGGAGGGCCAGAGGCTACGTGTAATCGGTAGACCAAAAATATCTCTGTAATCTTTGTGGTAAAAATGTTTTTCAAGTTGCCGAAGTTGTTATAATTTTGTTGCGTGTTTCAGTTCCTGAAATCGTAGAATTCTGTTGCTGGAACATTCTTTTGTTTTAATCTTCCGAAGACGTAAGCAAGGAGTGTGCGGTAGTTTAATGGCATAGGGATTAATGGGAAAATAACAAAATTTGCATTTTACGTTATTTAGGAGAATTAATGGTGAATATAATGAAAATCGATGTCATAGACGTTGAACACATGCTTTTATTTAAATCTGAATGTAATTAGGCAGGAAAACGTGATTATACTTTCGACGATTGAACCGTTGTTGGATCATGAGGACTACGCTTTTTATAAAGCTGCGAACGTAAGATACGTCATAAAACATATTGCAACGTAGAATTATGCGCAAAAACTGGACAAGTCAGTGGTATTTTCTTAGTTATATTCGGCATGCATAGCCGTCGGTTGCTACCACTGTAACGATCCACGTCTGATCGTTGAGTTACGCGTAGCCCAAAAACGGATCCCCAAATTGAAAACAAGATTGGATCCAACAATTTCTACGGTACTATTAAAGAAATGCATCAGTAATTACAAAAGCAAACCTCAATCGTTCGCGACGATAGTCTCGTCCAGCAAAATCAACAGTTTCTCAACAGGACCAGCAAGGTCAAAGGTCAGCCGTCACGCCAGTAAGCCAGGACAAGAATGGCTACTCGCGCCAAGGACACTTAATGACACATTAGTTCAATAAAACAAAACGGGGTGGGTGAGGTAGTGGGAACAAGTGTCAGGTTAGTGGGAAAATGGGGAATGCAAACGATGGGGACGAATTTTCTCAGTTCATGGATCAACAACTTTACAACCACTGTTGCGAATTTTCCATGGAATCATGACGTACGCTGGAATGCCGACGAGGTGATCTGCTGAACGAGCGACATCGTGAAGCACTTCTCGCTTGAAAGCTTACCACAGTTCCATGCAACTCTCTTAGCTAACGAGTGAAGGCAAACAGTACTCCATGCTTAAATACATAACTGCTCCATCCATTTGTCCTACTTCACGAGTTAAGTCAAGCAGTAGTCCATGCTCAGACACTTGTAAATGCTCCATCCATTTGTCCTACTTCACGAGTTAATAGAAGGAGTACATCATGGTTAAACACTTATAACTGCCCCTGCATTTATACTGCGTTACAAGTTAAGCAAACCAGTACTCCATGTCTGGACGCTTGTAAATGCTCCATCCATTTGTCCTACCTTACTAGTTATGCCAAACAGTGCTATATGCTGAAACGCAGGTGAACGTCTGAAGTCACTGAGAACGAACACATGGGGATATCGACGTGAATTATGTGTTCAGCACATGATGTAGCCGTTGGTTTTCACGCGTTCTGCGTGTCCTTCCGGATGACTGATGCCCTGTATCACATACGGTCGTAATCATCTCGTTCATCACATCTGATATCTGCAAGAAAACTGTGTACGCATATGTGAATGAACTCACTTTCTTCAATTATATCAACAGGATAATCGCTCCAGGTTATGTTGATTCGCGCTTCTTCGGCTTGTGTGTAACCAGTACACTGTCAGCGGGCCCGTCTAAGTCGACATCCGTTGTGGGTGGTGTGCGGGACTTGGTTTTCATAATCACTGGGAAGTGCGAACAATGGCTGAAGTGGAGGGAACTGACAAAATTAACAATTCGAAACGTGCACCTACCAGGTGACTGAGGTTGAAGCTGCTTGCCACAGAATGGACACTCGTTTATGTCCGCCATTTGGATGCATTCAGAGTGAAAAATCAGCTGATCGGCATCACAGCGATAGCTGTCCATCTGTACCGGGTCACCGCAGTGTCCACATGGCAATCCTGTTTCCGGCTTCTTCACCCATCTGGGTTGCATACTGCTTGTAGACGAGCCAGTGGGGAAGTCGTACAAAGGTAAGCCAGTCTTAGCACGTTCCACTATTTTACTGGCAAATGCAATGATGCTGTTAAAACACGTCACCGCCGTGCGGCTGCTGCAGTCATGCAGTTTTTCAAGTACATTATGCAGGGCTTTATAGTGACGGTCGAAGTTGGCTGCAGCAAAGGCCGAAGCTGCGGGCCCACCAACCGTCGAATTGGCAGATTGTACTCCGCCAGCCACCGCTCATGAATGGGGACTCGACCTTTGTAAACGGAAATGAAAACTACAAAACGCCTTACCGTAGAGGTAGAAGTGTTTCCGAAACACTGACAGAATGTGAATGCAAGGAAGCCACATCGAACGGTAAAAGTACACTCACATGTGCCCTGCACGCTATCCACGACGAAAGCGTCGCCATCATGTTGCACACGAAGCTGCAATGTTCAAGGTGATTACTAGAGAATCGCTTACCTCGCACTCAGATACTGTTTCGTAGAATGGGACTCATAACAGACGACTGAGAGGGTGGTTGTGCTCTAGCTCGAAAGAGCACACAACCAGACAGGCATTTCGTCGGACCACATGAAATCGTGATCTGCAACATGTGTCGCGAGAACTGATTTGTTAAAACTAACAACAGTTAACCCACTAGACACGTCGCACACCTCTGCATACACTCCTACGCCTTTTATACTTCGTACAACGATAATAAATCTGCACGGTTTTCAGGGAACCATGCAACCTTACCTTATCGTACTTCAGAACCGTTTTCGACCTACGCTCGTCCCACGAACGTAAATAACGCCCACCTCCTCCATGTACCTCTGAAGGCACTCCTGGAACTGCGGGGAAGTGCAAAATTCACGGTTCTCAAACATCGCAATTCAATCCATTCCCTACAAATAGAAATTAAATAAAGAAAAGAACATCTTTATTTAATGAAAATTGGATGCGAAATTCATTCCAACCTCTTTGTGTTAACATTCTCACACGCAACCAACCACAACAACAGCAGCCATACCGAATTTCGAAAACGATATACCATAAGGTCGTTTTCAAGTTAACGGTCAGTTAAAACAAACACATATGAGTTCATGACGCAGATTTCCGTGATTTCCAGTTTTGCACCAGGTACCAAACTCATTCAGCGGTTTTCTCCGAAAGAATAATTCTCTTAACCACGAAAACCGAAGAAACTAAGGTCTACGACAAGCATTCAAGGGAGCCAGAATGATTGACCTTGGTATCACCTCTGGACGATGACCTATGTGTGGCGATTAGTTAGAGGTGTATTTTTCTTCCGGAAAAATCATTTGTACCAAAGTACGGCGAACTCCCAGACCCAAACACCTCACCCCCATGAGTGTTCCATACCGACTGATGATTGGACTTCATACGTCGGATATGCTCATTATCGTTCTGAACGAACGATCGTCAGAATGTGAATGTTAATCCTCTGAAATTGTCGCCCCTCAAAACACGGGCCCTGGTCCGTGATAACTCTGTGGGGTACTCCAAAGCGAGCCAGGACATTGTTCACAAAAACGTGTGCAACCGTTCCGCTCGTTTGATCTGCCGTTGGAATGGCTTCCACCCATCGTGTAAAATGGTCAATCATAACAACTATGTAGCGATTTCCATTTGGACTTGTTGGGAGCGGACCAAAAATGTCTATGCCCCAGGTGTGCGCGGCTTCCTCTGTTACGATCGACTGCATCGGCGGTGTTGTCGTCACTGTCTCTCGGTTCTGTTGGCAATGGGGACAGGCTCGAATGAAATCAATCACATCTTTCCGCATCGTGGGCCAAAATACCCTTCGCCGCAGCAGTTCGAACACGCGTTCTCGTCCCATGTGAACATCTGTGTGTGCCAGTCGAATCACACGTTCCCTCTGGTCCACCGGAATAAATGGCAGTCTTCGAGGTCGAAGCCCCCTCTGCACCTCCACATCGATGACGAGTAGACCGTTCTCCAGGTGTAGCCGGTCCCAGATCTGTAACAGATCGTTCAGTCTCAACGCCAACATCTTGGGTTTGACGTCCGCCAGTAAGTGTTCGTGCCGTTGACATGTCCGATGGTAAAGTTGAACTCTTGCAGTCGAAGTGCCCAGCGTGCCAGTCGTCCGCGCGGATCCTTCGCCGTCTTTAGCCAGATCAGGGGTTTGTGGTCGGTCTCGACATGGAAGGTGGTCGCTATCAAATAGGTCCTCCACTTCTCCAGCGCCCAGACGATAGCTAGGCATTCTTTTTCCGTGGTGGAATACTTTCTCTCTGCTTCCGTCAGTACTCGGCTGGCATACTCAATTGTCCCCGACGGTTGTGAAAGAACTGCTCCGATTCCGATATCACTTGCATCAACTGACACCGTGAATGGCTCATTCGGTTTGGGGATCGTCAGGCACCGTCGAATGCCGGTAGCTTCCTGTTTGAGTTCGTTGAACGCCACCTCCAAGTCCTCATTCCACACAAATTTTCTGTCCTTCCTCAGCAGCTGGAACAGTGGATATGCTTTCTGGGAGAACCCTGGCGTAAATTTCGAATCGTAACCGACCATTCCGGGGGCGCATTTCCTTTCGTACCCGGGAAAATTAAAACTGTAAGGCTTATGTAACATGCAAGCCAGCCGCTTCTGTTCTGATTGTCCGTCGCACTTACGGACCGATTTTGGGGCAACGTGGAGACACCGGGGGACAGCGTTCTTCCGAAGGAGGGGTTCCAACAACAATCCTGTGAAAGGAAACAATACAGACAAGCATGAGCCAGAGGCCCAGTAAGCCATGCACACGACTTACACAAACGGAAACTAAAACGGCGTCAACACACAGCAGCACGCCTCGTCACACAATTCAAATTCAACCTGTGCGCGCCTGCTGGTTTCGACCGCACGTTACACTTAATAATACACCGGATGACCTTGAAATGTAATTTTCTCATTGGGCAAATCACTGTCAGATCGAGATGGAGAAATCCCAATTGATAAGAGCGCATACGTACATTAGTGAAGCATGTACCATAAATATATATATAAGAGAAAAAATTTCCGTATGAAATCACGCAATTTCATGTTAATGAATGTGTGTGTATTAAATTACATATGTGCCATACAAATTCCTATATATATATAATATTCCCGGTATATATGTTTATACACCGGGAATATTAATATGTAATATATATATAGTTTATATATATCATATATATAAATAAATATTCAGGGTATACATATGTTTAACGTGTATATGTGTATACAAATATTATATATATAATATGACATATGTAACCTGTTACGTATATATATATATTTATAACATGTTATATATTATATATAATATATATGTATATATATAACAGGTTAAACATATTTAAGGTTATATATATAACCTGTTACATGTATGTACATGTTAAATATATATACATATATGTATATTATTTTTCCCAATATATTGGAGAGAAATAATTTCTGTATTAAATCTCAATTTCGTGTTGATGTATATACATATGTATACGTTTATGTAGGCATACACGTATATAAAAGGTATATATATACCACACATTCCGTTATATATACATATAAATATATGTACTTTATATGTATATGATGTTTTACGTTATATGGAAGAATTGGTATACATATATAACATATACCATACATATGTATGCTATATGGAATGTTTTATATGTATATAACATTCCATATGTATATATATATATATCATTTCCACATAACGTAAAACATTATCTAGACATGATGTACGTGTACACCTATTTAAACGTATTTATAGACGTTATATGGAATGAATGTTATGTATATAACATTCCGTATATATATATATATATATCAATGAGCACATCCATATAGTTTCATCTTATACTATTACATTTCATATACCTTAGCTGTCTGGTATGCCCACAGAGGAACCACTGAAGAAAGACTCAGTGAACCTCACTTGTCTAACAGTACTAGCTACCGGTTTGCAAATAGACGCTGGCTGAAAATGAAAAAATGAGCGTAGCTCGTGAAACCATTTTGTGGGTGGCCCTGAATAGGGCCGTGGGT
Source organism: Paragonimus kellicotti (assembly GCA_014220965.1). NCBI lineage: Eukaryota > Metazoa > Platyhelminthes > Trematoda > Plagiorchiida > Troglotrematidae > Paragonimus > Paragonimus kellicotti. The sequence goes on along the minus strand of LOND01001195.1, from coordinate 82,574 downwards.
TCTTTCACTGGGCGCCGGGAAGTACAGTTTCATCCTCCTCCTTTCATTTGATTAGGTTGCATGGTCCACGTTATCGCAGTCCACACAAGTGTACACCAGTTGAGACTCTCTGTAGTTGGCACACGAGTGGTGGTACCAACCGGAGCATTGGCTGCATTGTACCCAGTGCACGTTGTCTTCATCCAGATCCACGGGGTCCTCCCTCTGGAAGCATATCTGACAAACGTTGCAGTCTACAGGTTTTGAGGCACGCCTGCCGCTCAAAACTTTCCCGAACTTTAGTTTTGAACTGTTTGAGCGTACCCTTCGCAACTCGTCTAATACGAGCTGTTTCCATGGGATCTCCGAGTATCTCAATCTCTGGCGTTTCCTGGTCAATCGCACGACATTCAATGTTAGACTTCCTGCGCTTGCTAGAGGGAAAATTTGATGCTCCTGCGGAAAATACGGGCATGTTGCTTAACTCATCAGACACACATGCAACCTTGCTTGTGGACGGTACTTGGGTAGCGCCCCTTGCCTCATGTGCTGTGGGGAAGATGCTGCTTTTCCTGACCAGTGGCACGCGGTTTCTAATAACCCTTTCAGAGTCGAAAGAGAATGACTCGTACCATTCACTATTGCCGGCTGTTGTTTTCTCCGGCCATAAGTTGTCGAAAGACGTTCGACCGCTTATCTGAACAATTTCCCTACCTGGGATTGAACAGTGCAACAAAAGGTCAGGGTGGCTCGACAGTAACTCATTTATCCCTCGCAAAGCATCGACATGTCTACGATTATTGGCTGCACTCATACACCCTAAAGTGACAGCTATATCTTGACAAACATCCTCAGCATTTCTTATTCTATCCAAACGAGAATTAGAAATGGGCACTGGCATACAGACTACAGACTCATCACACTCAGAAAGCGGGGTTTCCGCCTCAACATAAGCTGGCAACAACCAACGGCTTCCATCAACCAAACTGGATAGGGGTCGGTCAATCAAGCGAAACACAGCCACAATATGGCAACAGGGGATCATCCATTGGGATGAGAAACAGCAGTCGCATTTATTACCCCCTACGATATCAACGTGGAAAATGCGTTCTTTGTTACAACGCACTTCCCACGTGCCCTTGGCGTAAGCTATATCTGCTATCGTTGTGCCGTTGTAATGTTTGAGGAAAACCTCCCTGGCATATTGCGACAGTGGTTTCAGAATAACTGACAGATACTCCAGGCCCACCAGCGGTTCAAACAATCTCATACGCTCAGCGTTTAACCTGCACTGACGTTCATCAAACACACTATTGCAACGTTCCACTATGTGCTGGAAAAAGGCGTACACACTAGATCGTTCTGATACTGCACTTTTTATGTGCTTGTTCTCGTTTTCCACACGATTAGTGGTGTGGTTACCGAACAGTACAGTGGCCTTAAGTTTATACGAGGCCCAACCACTCTTACAAGGAAGCCAAGTTTTAGCGAGATACTGGTACGCCTCAATACTGGCAGACTTCACAGCCTGCAGCAAACTACTAAACTGCCTTCTGTTACCAGTGAAAACCATATTGCGGGTCCACTGGTAAATACGGTTTTTCTGATAATCACCTAAGCCTACTAACTGACGGTAACGCCTGGATACATCATTCAGCAAATGAAACCGACAAAATACTACGGCACACTGTGGAAAAACTTCACGAATTGCCCTCCATTGCTGCTGAACGATCAACAATGAAGGTTCGAACGGCAGACATGCAGGGCAAGCATTTTAAGCATGCGTTCGAGGACTATCTTATAACTGGCAGTGGTCTCGTTCGGCATCAGTGCATAAAAAAACGTTATACCCACTCCAGTCACATCTACCAACATAGCGTGCCATAGTATGAAGCCGCCATAATTTAACTGATGAGTTGCATCCCCGAGAATAACATCCCCATACCTAGGACACAGCTGAAAGCACCTTTAGGCACAAACATAACGAACCTTAACACTTTCTCTCGAAGTAGAAAGCTATAACTGCCTTCCACCCTTAATAAGTCTCGCAACTTGATAATTTCGTTGCGACTATCTAATTTGTTATGCCTAATGCGTAGGTTGCTTAAATCGTGTCGACGCATCCTAACCCCATATTTCTTGTTCACATACAACCTCATTTCTCGAGCACTCTTAAAGTGGTTCATCATCTCACATACATGCAGTTCCTCATCAACAGTCAAACGCCTATTCCTGGGATATATATTAGGCTTACCAACTTGAAAGTCGTGTGAGTGGACCAGGTTCGCCTTTTCGATTTGATATCCGTTAGTACGATAATGTACGACCCAGGATGCATTACATCTGTAGTCTGCAAATCTAAAATTTGTTATCATATCAATTGGATAAATAAACATTACCGTTTGGAGGGTGTTGTTCGGCGTGTACAGTGTACGCATTTGTACACAACACTTCCATACGGGCAGCCTGGCGGTAGTTCTACTCCCCTATGCTTCTTAGCACTTGCAGCTGTTTGCGAAGTGTTAATGAAAAAGCTTGTGCAAGTTTCTCGTTGAAATTTGCGCAAGTCTTCCAGATATTCTTCATATTTCGGGTACTTCAACTTGAATATTCTTCTAAAGATGCTTTCATCGTTCACCGCCATGCTGATTCAACGTACGGAAGTGAATTACCCGTAATGGACCGTTTAAACACAACGTAATGTCAGATGATGTCAGATTAACTGAACTATGTTGTTTTCACATTTGACTTGGAAATATCATTCATTTCATCGGAATTTTTTAATAATTTGTGTACGCTAGGAAACGCGCTCCCTAAGCTTCTCCTATCGTTCTCCTATCGGAACCAACAGGCGCGCACGGGTTGAATTTAAGTGGTGTAACGGCACAAGTCAATGATATAGTGAATAATCGTTGGCTAACTATTCCTTTGTGTTTGTCGTTTCAGATGTGCGGACGAGGGACGTCAATGAGCAAACAGGAACAAGACACGCACCGAAGAATTGCACTTATGAGGTCAGCAAGTTCCCCGAACCCCGTTTGTAATTAACTTATGCAAAAGACTGAATGGAGCGAAAGAGTTGTACCCTGTTTTTGTTTTGTACCACACAATACACACGCTGTTCTCGCGGCTCGTTGTTCTTGTTGTCCAGGTGTTCTGTTGAGTGACTGGTTGTTGTGTGTTGGGGTTACTCCGTGTACCCTACGTTGATCGTACAATATCGTTTCCGTTTCAGCGCGTCCGTGCGCATCAAGGGTTGTGCTGATCTCGTGTGCATTACAGTGGTGTTACGCAGTCCGCTGCCGTGTTGTTGGCGGCATTTTTGCTTTCGATTGTGTAAGTCATGTGCATGTCTTACTGGGCCTTTGGCTCACGCTTGTTTCTGTTGTCTCCTTACAGGACTATCGTTGGAACCCTTACTTCAGAAGAACGTTGTCCCCCGGTGTCTCCACGTTGCTCAAAGTTGGTTTACGAGTGTAGCGGGTACACGAAGCCAGAACGTCCGGCTTGCATGTTACATTTTCGTGACCGCCAGGATAAAAGAGTTGCCATAATAAAGAAATAGGAGTGCCGCGAAGAAAAGATATCGGGTCAAAGAAAATGTATCAGAACGTGTCGAGATGAGAAGAATTGTAAAGAAAAGAGCTTCAAGTAAATGGGCGGAGGGCTCATAGACATCCTGTGTCCCCTGGCAACACCAAGCATGTCAGTCAACCCATAAGGTGTAGAGAAGGTTACAGGCCATTCCGACTAGACATGGTGTTAACTACTGAACCCCATATGGTGGATATAATCGAAGTTGGTGCGCCATTAGGTGCAAGCGACCATGCCACAATCAGTTTCCGCCTAATATGCGACGTCACGATCACCCGCCCCTTACTGTCGGCTCGACGCAATTTCAGACGAGCCAACTTTCGAAAGATGCGAGAACATTTATCCCAAGCTAACTGGCCACCACCTGAAGAATGTAGCACGGTAGACGAACATCTAGAGCGTATTATGTTACACCTGAACACCGCGATAACTAGTTCAGTCCCACTTTACACTCCACGCCCCACCTGCAAGTCGTCCTGGCTCAAACCATCGACCAAGCGTCTAATGAAAGAGAAGTGGGCCTGTGGGATGCATTTCTCCTTAAAGGAGATGGCGCCTCACACCTGGCATACAAATGCTGTCGTAATCAGTGCACAGCAGCCGTACGCGCCGACCGTAGGGCTCACCAAGTATCACTTGCGAGATCCATCGCTGATTGCCCTAAAAGATTCTTCGGGCACATGGCCTCCCTGACCAGGTCGAAAGCTGCCATATCCTCTCATGGGACCTTCAGGACTCTCTACCTCTAACTATGAGGCAGCAGAGATATTATGTGCTCAGTATGCATCTGTCTTCAGCAACTCCGCCGAGACGGAACCATGCGCCACGGTTTTCTATCCGGATCGCTCCTCGGATTCATCCCCTAACTTTACCCCGGCTAACGTACGCGCCAAGTTACTCCTGCTGCGCGTTGATAAGTCCCCGGGGCTTGACGAGATACCCCCCCCCCAAATGCTGGAAGAATGGCGGAAACGCTTGCTCGTTTGTTTCAACTATCATACCATACTTGTATTCTAGCCACTTAGAAGCACGGCGTCATCTCCCTATCTACAAGGGTGGGGATCGGACGAACGCCAGTAATTTCAGACCGATTGCTCTACTACCAACCATGTCAAAAGTGATGGAGAGCAAAGTAGACGATTTCGTGAGAAACCACTTGAATACCCACTCGTTAGCGCCGGAGCAGCACGGCTTCAGAAACGGTCACTCATGCACGACCAACCTACTGATTGCCGCTGACTCGTGGACAAAAGCTGCCGAAGAACGCCTCCCAGTTGATGCGCTGTTTTTGGATTTCACGAAGACTGGTCAGAGTTCATCACAGTATACTACTGGACAAATTGAATAATATGAGCTTATGCAGTGAGGTTTGTTTTTGGCTCAAACAATACCTATCCTGTCGCACTTACAGTTAGAGTTAATGGTGAGCTATCCAGGCCGTTCAACGCCACAACTGGTGTACCACAAGGCTCCATACTGGGTCCCTCTATTATTCTTAGTCTACGTTAACGACCTCCCAGGCGTGAGTAACTCTCCCGTTGTGATGTATGCTGAAGATATGAAATAATGGTGCTTTTTACACGGCGCGGAGGACTCAGAAGACTTCCAAAGAGACGTTGATACCCTTCATCTATGATCTGTGGAGAAACCGATTACCCTTGAGCACGTCCAAGTCGAAGACCACGTTCGTCATCACAGCACTAGAACATATCGCATCGGTGGTGCTACCCTAGCCACTGTCCACCAGGAGCGCGACCTAGGTACCGTTGTTACATCAGACCTCTCCCCTAGTACTAACATTATGCTGTTGGTAAAGAAAGCCAGCAGCAGGCTAGCTATGCTTAGTAGGATCCTTGGGAATTTCCCAGTCGACAGATTCTCACGTATCTACAGCACACTGGTAAGGCCACTGCTGGAAGTCAACATTCAGGCATGTGCGCCGTACTGGAAGAAAGACGTCACTGCTCTAGAGGCTATCCAGAGACGGGCCACTAAGAGGGTTGAGGGTCTATTTTCCTCGTATGAAGACCGTCTGTCGAAACTGGAACTATTCCCCCTAGCCTACAGGCGTTTGAGAGGCGACCTTATACTAACATACAAAATCCTATGCTCCCCGAGTCACCCCAACAAAAATCTTTTTACACTCGCCGATACAGTGAATCTCAGGGGCCATAAGTACAAGGTCTCTATACCACGTAGTAGCCTTTTATGCAGACGGATAGTTTTGCTGTCCGAGTCTGTTCGACATGGAACGCACTTCCGGCGACGATTGTCATGGCAACGTCAGTCGATGCATTCAAGAGGCAACTAGATGACTGGATTATACCAAGATGGCCGTTGGCAGTCGGACACGTATACCCCATGTACCTTCATTGTTGTCATTTCCTTCCTCTCTCGTCTTTTCTCATTTCCCCCTACCTTCTCCGTATAGTCTTCCCTTTCCATTGTTATACAACAAAACGGTGCAACCTCCCTAGGTGCCCGACTGCTGCTAGCTGCTTCAGCACTCAACACACCTCATACTCTCACCATTTCAGCAGTTCACGTGATCGGTGCGGACGGACAACAACCAAACCGAGATAGAATCTGTTGTGAAACCACAAACTCCGTACTACTGACTCTTACCGGAATATCTCGAGGCGGGGATACTACACAAGTTTTATACTTCCAGCTCCGCAAGAAACCAGTGAAACATGAGCACTCACTGGCTTGTAGAGGGTTTGGAGCACCGGGGTCGGTGCTCAACGAAGAGGGGAGTTGTGTAACGTGCGGTCGAAACCAGCAGGCGCGCACAGGTTGAATTTGAATTGTGTAACGGGGCGTGCTGCTGTGTTGTTGCCGTTTTAGTTTTCGTTTGTGTAAGTCGTGTGCATGGCTTACTGGGCCTTTGGCTCATGCTTGTCTGTATTGTTTCCTTTTACAGGATTGTTGTTGGAACCCCTCCTTCGGAAGAACGCTGTCCCCCGGTGTCTCCACGTTGCCCCAAAGTTGGTCCGTAAGTGTAACGGACAATCAGAGTAGAAACGGCCGGCTTGTGTGTTACAATTTTGTTATCCTTTGCCTGTAAGTGAATCACATCTGGTTATTAAGGTGTGCAAGCCACTTACAAGCGAATTACCGTTCGCAAGTTCTTCCCGATTGAATTATAAGTTAAGTTATTTAAGCCAGACAAACATCTTGCCGGCAATATGCCCCGAGTCTCTTATCCTTGCCTTAACAAGCAGTGTGGCAAAAAGGTAGTGGCCGGGATTCAGTGTGACATGCGATAGATGGTGTCATCAATCATGTGCATGCATAAGCACAGAGCTATATAAACTGCACGGCAAATATTCTGACCTGTGCTGGGTCTGTGTAGAATGCAAGACTAGAGGAAGAAAGTCGCTCAGTCTTTCAGACAGATCGGAATCCGTAATAAGTGTTTCACACAGCTCGAATTCCTGTACCCGTTCCCCAAGCCAAACCACCAACCAAACTCGGAATTCTGCTTCTGCGAAAACCGTGACTAAACAACACGGAACCTCGAGGAAAGGTGAGCGCACTCCGACGGCCTACTGCAAGCAACCCGTACGCCCCACACTGGGAGGTAGCCCACTTGTGCGCTCAACGCCACTTACGTCAACGGTGATACGCCCAAGAACCACACCGTCGGTTTCCCCAAAACCCAAAAGGGACAATGAGGCTGCTCAGGGATCACAAAAGCCAACCACTAGTAAAGCTACAGGACCTTGGGAAACCAATAGTTTTGACACCAAGTGGGCGAATGAAGGAAGGATTGCAGGGCGTCCCTACATTATGGTATGCACCTAAGTCCCAGTAGCCTGGTTAACGTCGATGCGGTTCTGGTATGGATAGTGCAACACGAGGCCCGTCGTCGTGACCTCACGGCCATTCTACATAACAAATTAATGCAGTTAGACAATTACAACTTTTATGAGGCCACCCTAAAAAGGGACAGGAACATAATTATCCACGCCCCCGAACCGATCATACAGGATCCCAAACATAGGAGATCCTCGGAAAGACAGTTAATTCTAAGTATTCTGCGAAACGCTGGACTACCCGGGGCGACGAAATGGCGCCGAGTGCACAGACTTGGTAAGTGGACTACCTAACACAAACGAACCGTCCCAGACCGCTGCTAGTCGAATTTAGAGACCGCAACATCCGAGATCTGGTACTGACTAAAGCTGATACGATAGCTCAGAGGATGCCAGGCATAAAAGTTGTAGGAGACAGCCATGCATCATAAATCTGACCCGTATGTGGCGATGTCGGCTGCACCAGAAATCAAAAGCGAGCGTCTCGGCACTAACCAGGGTCAGGAAGCAAATCAGTCCCCAAAGGAACAAGACGACGAAGCAACAGTTTAGGAGAGCCAACCACCGATGACAAAAATGGTTTACATCGGTCCGGTTCATATCCTCATATCCAAAAAACGAACCTATCCCTCGGAGGTTTCCTCCGAGGGATTAGATGTTACCAGTCTGCGGAGTAGTCAGAAGGCCAGATCGCCGGAGCTGAAATGCATGCTGGCGAATGTATGCAGCCTGCTGAATAAGAGAGACGAGCTGCAAACAGCGATTCACTCCGTAGATATTTGTTTGCTCACAGAAACATGGCTCAAAGAAGAAATAGATTTGGGGGATTGGGCGCGTGGGTTCCAATGGTATCGCAGTGACCGTGACAATGCCGTTGGAGGCGGTTGCCTATTATTGATCAAAATTCTATAAGGCAGTCACCCGTGAACTGTAACTGCAGTTGCGCGAGTATTCAAACCGCCGTCAGCCTTCTCCATGTCAACCCCCATTGATAGTCTTCGGGGTGTATCGAAGTCCGGGTGCGCAACCAGAGGAAGACGAAGCATTGCTGAAATCATTCCAGTCGGTTTGTCAATCAGGCTATCGCATGCTCGTTTTGGGGATTTTAATGCTCCTAAAATCAACTGGCGATTGGGATCTGTTAGTCGGTAGAGGTTTTGATCTCAAATTGTTTAACCTGGTCAACGATTTCACACTAACATGTTAGAGCGGCCAGGAGATCCCGACCTGGTCAGACAGCCCCAATGCTAGACTTAACTCGCCACAAACGTGTTGACTGCAGCACCACTCGGAAAGAGTGACCACATGATGTATTTCTCGCTCAAATGTTCTCTGTTAGTAAAACAGGCGCATAAAGTGCAACTTTTTCGCCGAATTGAACACGAAATTAATGTTAGTGGCTGATAGAATGACCTGGAACCCAACAGTTTCCATAGAGGACGTCCATAGTTTGTGGGCAACTACGTCGGACAACCTCCGGACTCTTACAGATAAGAACGTCCCTCAGAAACAAGTCGGAGGAAGAGGTCGGAAGCCATGGGTTCGCCCCAGGGTCAAGAGAGCTTTCCAACGCAAGTATATGGCTTGGAAGGCATATATTAAGCCTCATGATGGACAAAAATGCTGGAAGTGAAGTGATCGAGGAAGCGAAGAATGCTCGTCTGGTCCATGCGCTTATCGTCCTCATTATCATCCGAAATGTCGGCGTCTACGGAGAAAACGACTAGAGAAGATTCGCGACTTCACAGCTCATCGACCGCCGCAGATCTCAACAACATCATGCACACATTAGCGACCATTCTAGGCAAACTACTCATTAATCCCATAACATCGAGGGTTCACGTGTCCGTCACATCCCAAGAAATTCACGTTCGATGAGAGAATCAGATATGAGCGAGACTCCGTAGCTTCCCACCGGAATCTCATGACAACCTGACACTAAACCTGCTCGGCGGGGAGACCTTCAATACAGTTGGCAGGGTCGAAATCCTGGATACTCCCATATCAAAGAACTCCTGAAGGACTGCCTCGTCTCATCATCATCACGACAGCCATGAGCCTGACCAAAAGGCACCGTGGATCAACAGTGACTTGGAATACCCTAGAAGTAAACGCTATTAAAACCCATGAAGGATTGAACGGAAGAACTAGAAATGGCATGAATCATCATCATCATAGACAGCAATACATCAGTGGTTCACACTGATGCTTGACTGCCACACAACCACGAAGAACAAAGGAAAAAAAAGAAACTTATATAGGAAGAAAGAAGAAAACAGAGGAGGGGAGGGGAAGTGGACCTAACTACTAAAAATAGCTACGTCTATATTCAAACATACAACATCAAGGCGCCTACACCTTGCAAACAAACAACCGAGCTGTAAGTGAAAGTAAGGCGTCATCAGCATCCTTACGGCTTTCACTGCCCCGCATCATTAAGTGCACTCACTTCACAGACAACTCGGCCAAACAACGACACATTCACGCCACTGAGCTCGATTAGCCGCCATCTCACCTAACGTCTCAAGCCACCGACTCTGTGAGTCGCGAGGGCCCCAGCCCGGGAGACGAACCCGACCTACAGTGACCAACCCTTCGTGAACGATTTCATTTGTCTACGCCAGGTCATCATCTGTCCACCTCGCACCTTGCGCCAGTCGGCCGCAGCGTCGGCAAACAGTGCTCGGTGTGGCAAACGACTAGCTGGCATCCTTAGTACATGACCCAACCATCTCAGTCTGTGCAAATGTAGCGATTGAGTGCAAGCACACCACTGACTGCTGCACACTGCCATCGCGTATAATGTTCCTAGCCACTAGCCCACTTGATGTGAGCTAATTGGCGAAGACAACGATAGTCAATACAGTAAGTCTGTTGAAATCCCCACCGAGAACAGATTATGTTTCCGAACCATAGAGCAAAACAAAACGTACAAAAGCACTACATAACCTTCATTTCAGCAACGGCAGCGAAACGTGGCCGCTCAGAGTAGAGGACGTGAACCGTCTCCAGGTATTTGACCACCGATGTCTGCGTTCAATCGCTCGTATCGGGTGGCACCAGCGAGTAAGCAACGAGGAGGTTAGGAAGCGGGTGTTTGGCACTGATTGTCAAACGAGTTCTTTTGTTCAGTCGCTACATTTGCACAGACTTAGATGGTTAGGTCATGTACTAAGGATGCCAGCTAGTCGTTTGCCACACCGAGCACTGTTTGCCGACGCTGCGGCCGACTGGCGCAAGGTGCGAGGTGGACAGATGATGACCTGGCGTAGACAAATGAAATCGTTCACGAAGGGGTTGGTCACTGTAGGTCGGGTTCGTCTCCCGGGCTGGGGCCCTCGCGACTCACAGAGTCGGTGGCTTGAGACGTTAGGTGAGATGGCGGCTAATCGAGCTCAGTGGCGTGAATGCTGTCGTTGTTTGGCCGAGTTGTCTGTGAAGTGAGTGCACTTAATGATGCGGGGCAGTGAAAGCCGTAAGGAAGCTGTCTTGCTGATGACGCCTTACTTTCACTTACAGCTCGGTTGTTTGTTTGCAAGGTGTAGGCGCCTTGATGTTGTATGTTTGAATATAGACGTAGCTATTTTTAGTAGTTAGGTCCACTTCCCCTCCCCTCCTGTTTTCTTCTTTCTTCCTATATAAGTTTCTTTTTTTCCTTTGTTCTTCTCGGGTTGTGTGGCAGTCAAGCATCAGTGTGAACCACTGATGTATGGTTGTCTGTGATGATGATGATTTCAGCAACAACCGGACGTCTTTTCGACGCCACAGATGACACATGTTGACAAAGGCAATTCGTGTCTTTGTTATCATCGCTATCCCATCAGCAACAGTACAGGATGGCGAGATAGTACTATCCGAGTGTGTGAAATCGTCCAGTCCCAAGCGGACTGCCTGCATTAAGAAGGGAAGGATTGGGAATGCCCCAGTCTTGAAGTAACACTTTGCACTTTGAAGGTGCGAAGCGCATTCCATACAAACCAGCCCGGTCACTCACCTTGTTCAGCGGCGTCTACCAGATTCCCCATTGCATTCGACGGATTATTGTCAGCAGTTTCACTCTCGTAAGAAGGTCGAACTGAAACCCATTTGGTATTTTGTTTGTCAACTTCGGCGACTTGCCGAAAGAGGCGATGCAGAAAAGTTCTATTGGAAAACAAATCCTAAAACGGTTAATCGGGGGAGCTCTCCCAATTAACATCAAAGCGAAATGCTTGGCTGCACTCACCCAAAGAGTTAGACACCATGTTGCAATCGGCGGAAAATCCTGAGGAGACGGAAGGGTCATTGGCCAATCAGCACAACACTGTTTCGTGACACGAACCCTAATAACAGAGGAGAACCCAGACAATCCAGAGGAAGTTCAAGCTCATATTCGGGACCTAGTCACCCACATTACGATGATCATAAGGGTTGGTTTTGATTCAACAGACCGTGGCCGCGGGTTTACAGGAAACCGTCAGGTCTACAGGAACAATGATTGGGTCGCCGGAAGGCAAACTGGGTCAGATGAGTCCTGTGATCGTGTTCATGTTCCCTCCTTTACAGAAGAAGTTTACGGTGCAGACGATAACCTATTGGATCGCACTCGTAGACCTGGAGTACACCGGGCAGTCACTCAGCGTAATCGGTGCAGCCGCGGTACGTCAAATTTCAGGCTGAAGCCGCACTGCTAACTCTTTCAGCTAGTGGTGCTTAGATGCTGACCAACGGCGGAATAATTGTACGAGTTATAATAGTCAAGCGCCGCGTAGTGATAAGTCCGAACGTTTCTTTCCGTATTAATCATCAACATCATCATAGCAGCCATGAGCCTGACCAAAAGGTACTGTGGCTCGGGCTGCCGCTCACCTCAACAGTGACGTGGAATATCCTAGAAGAAAACGTTACTAAGAAGGTTGAAAATTAATAGAAGTCTAAGCAAGAACTAGAAATGGTATGGATGCAGGTACGCCATTGACTGCGACACGCCGCCATCTCGGATAGCGTCTCTAACCAGCGGTTTGAGTGATCACGAGGACCCCATCCAGGCAGGCGACACCTACCTAGTCAGGGTCTTCATATTTCGTGACCACGTTGTTGCTTGACCACCATGTGGTTTCACCCAACTGTTGGTGGTCTCAGTATATAATGCCCGGTACGGTAAACGCTCAGCTGGCATGCGGAGTACGTGACCTAACCATCGCAGGCTGTGCAACGTGAGTAGTTGACCGATCGATCGCGCATCCCGAGCGTTCCGGAATACGCGCCGGCGAACTGCCGCATTGCTCACGCGATCAGTCCACTTAATGTGGGCTATTTGGCGGAGACAACGATGGTCAAATACAGCAAGCTTGTTGATATCTTCCTTGCGAACCATAGAGCAAAACAGAACGTACACAAGCATTATATACTCTTCCTTTCAGCGACAATCGAACGTCTTTTCGACGCCACAGATGACGCAGGTTGGCAAAGGCAACTCGTGCCTTTGCTATCCTCGTTGATATCTCATCAGCAATATTACAAGCTGACGAGATAGTGCTACCCAAGTATGTGAAACTGTCCACAGTCTCAAGCGGATTACCTGCAATAAAGAAAGTAGGAGTGGAAATGCCCCAGTCTTGAAGTAACACTTTGCACTTTGAAGGTGCGAAGCGCATTCCATACAAACCAGCCCGGTCACTCACCTTGTTCAGCATGGTCTGCATGTCTTCGGCAGAGGGGCTAAGTAAGACAATGTCGTCCGCATACTCCAGATCGGTCAACCGAGCGCCAGGAAGAAGCTCAACACCAAGTTCACTGGACTCCTCAAGCTCACCTTCCAGAATGTCGTCCATGACGAAGTTGAACA